>CAUPSL010001303.1:12500-23552 GCA_963514005.1 Raja brachyura | reverse complement strand
CTGGGCACCGTGTTACAGGGAACGATGTCGTCGAGCTGGAAAGGGCTCGTAGACGTTTTTACGAGGATGTTGACGGGACTCGAGGGGCCTGAGCTACAGGGAGAGGTTGGGGCAGGGCTGGGATTCTATTCCCTGGAGCGCAGGAGGATGAGAGGGAGATCTTATAGAGGTGTACAAGGGTGATCTCGGCTTGTACGCGCTAGAATTTAGAAGATTGAGGGGGGGAACTTATAGAGACTTACAAAATTCTTAAGGCGTTGGACAGGCTAGATGCAGGAAGATTGTTCCCGATGTTGGGGAAGTCCAGGACAAGGGGTCACAGTTTAAGGATAAGGGGGAAATCTTTTAGGACCGAGATGAGAAAAACATTTTTCTTTTCACACAGAGAGTGGTGAATCTGTGGAATTCTCTGCCACAGAAGGTAGTTGAGGCCAGATTCTTGCCATAGAGTGGGTACAGAGAAGGTTCACCAGGCTGATTCCTGGGATGTCAGGACTTCCATGTGAAGAAAGACTGGATAGACTCGGCTTGTACTCGCTGGAATTTAGAAGATTGAGGGGGGGATCTTATAGAAACTTACAAAATTCTTAAGGGGTTGGACAGGCTAGATGCAGGAAGATTGTTCCCGATGTTGGGGAGTCCAGAACAAGGGGTCACAGTTTAAGGATAAATGGGAAATCCTTTAGGACCGAGATGAGAAAAACATTTTTCACACAGAGAGTGGTGAATTTGTGGAATTCTCTGCCACAGAGGGTAGTTGAGGCCAGTTCATTGGCTATATTTAAGAGGGAGTTAGGTGTGGCCCTTGTGGCTAAGGGGATCAGAGGGTACGGAGAGAAGGCAGGTACGGGATACTGAGTTGGATGATCAGCCATGATCATATTGAATGGCGGTGCAGGCTCGAAGGGCCGAATGGCCTCTACTCCTGCACCTGTGGTCTATGTTTCTATGTTTCCAATAGATTGGGTAGACGCACAGAGTCTCATAACTCTCTGGGTGGAAAAGTGTTTCCTCGTCTCCGTTCTAAATGGCTTACCCCTTATTCTTAAACTGTGTGTGTGTGGCCCCTGGTTCTGGACTCCCCCAACATCGGGAACATGTTTCCTGCATCTAGCCTGTCCAAACCCTTAAGAATTTTATGAATTTTCGGGTAGACGCACAGAGCCTCTTGCCCAGAGTAGAGGAATCGAGGACCAGAGGACACGGGTTCAAGGTGAAGGGGGAAAGATTTAATAGGAACTTTTGTGTGCAGTTTTGGTCCCCTAATTTGAGGAAGGACATTCTTGCTATTGAGGGAGCCCAGCGTAGGTTCACCAGGTTAATTCCCGGGATGGCGGGACTGTCGTATGCTGAGAGAATGGAGCGGCTGGGCTTGTACACTCTGGAATTTAGAAGGATGAGAGGGGATCTCATTGAAACATATAAGATTGTTAAGGGCTTGGACACGCTAGAGGCAGGAAACATGTTCCCGATGTTGGGGGAGTCCAGAACCAGGGGCCACACACACACAGTTTAAGAATAAGGGGTAAGCCATTTAGAACGGAGACGAGGAAACACTTTTTCACACAGAGAGTGGTGAGTCTGTGGAATTCTCTGCCTCAGAGGGCGGTGGAGGCCGGTTCTCTGGATACTTTCAAGAGAGAGCTAGATAGGGCTCTTAAAGATAGCGGAGTCAGGGGATATGGGGAGAAGGCAGGAACGGGGTACTGATTGGGGATGATCAGCCATGATCACATTGAATGGCGGTGCTGGCTCGAAGGGCCGAATGGCCTCTTCTCCTGCACCTATTGTCTATGTTTCTATGAAAGACTGGGGGAAAGACTAGGTGTTGAGAGCTCTCTTCTACCTGCATTAAGGAGGCATTTAAACACACCTGAGCATTTACAAACGCCTGTGAAGCCATGTGTCCCAAACATTATGGTGCCCTGAAATGGGGGGGCTATGTATAAACACGGCTTTAAGTTCTACATGGTGAAACCAAAATGTACAAAAATGGACTTTTATAAAATCTGACACATTTGTACACATTTTTCTATTACAGATTTGTCTCTGTTACAAATCTCAAATTGTGGAGTACAGAGGCAATTAAATGAATGATGGGTCTTTGTCCCAAACATTATGGAGGGCACTGTGATTCAAGAGGGCTTGTATAGCAAGTTTGGAGTTTCATAGCAAAAGGATTTGAGTACAGGACTCCCATTCCGTATCCGTATCCCGACCTCTCGGTCCTGGGCCTCCTCCACGGCCAGAGTGGGCAACACCGCAAGTTGGAGGAACAGCACCTCATATTCCGCTTGGGGAGTCTGCATCCTCTGGGCTTGAACATTGAATTTTCTCAATTCTGTTAACCCAGACTGCCCCCTCCCCTTCCCACCTCTCCCTCAGCCCTCGGGCCCTGGCATTCCCTCTCTCTCTATCTCTCCCCCACCCAAGTCTCATTTTCACACCACAAACAGCTTACAATGGCCTGTTCCCTTTATCATCGATACTTTTTTGCATATCTTTCATTCATTGTTCTTTATCTCTCCACATCACCGTTTATATCTCTCGTTTCCCTGATCCCTGACCGGTCTGAAGAAGGGTCTCGACCCGAAACGTTGCCTATCTCCTTCGCTCCTTAGATGCTGCTGCACCCGCTGAGTTTCTCCAGCTTTTTGTGTAACCCCTCGATTCTCCAGCATCTGCAGTTCCTTCTTTAACAGGTTCTACTGCAGTTGTACAGGGCCTTGGTGAGGCCACACCTGGAGTATTGCGTACAGTTCCGGTCTCCTAATCTGAGGAAAGACATTCTTGCCATAGAGGGAGCACAGCGAAGGTTCACCAGACTGATTCCTGGGATGGCAGGACTTCCACATGAAGAAAGACTGGATAGACTCGGCTTGTACTCGCTGGAATTTAGAAGATTGAGGGGGGATCTTATAGAAACTTACAAAATTCTTAAGGGGTTGGACAGGCTAGATGCTGGAAGATTGTTCCCGATGTTGGGGAGGTCCAGAACAAGGGGTCACAGTTTAAGGATAAGGGGGAAATCCTTTAGGACCGAGATGAGAAAAACATTTTTCTTTTCCACAGAGAGTGGTGAATCTCTGGAACTCTCTGCCACAGAGGGTAGTTGAGGCCAGTTCATTGGCTATATTTAAGAGGGAGTTAGATGTGGCCCTTGTGGCTAAGGGGATCAGGGGGTATGGAGAGAAGGCAGGTACGGGATACTGAGTTGGATGATCAGCCATGATCATATTGAATGGCTGTGCAGGCTCGAAGGGCCGAATGGCCTCCTCCTGCACCTAATTTCTATGTTTCTAACCCTCTGTGTGTTCTTGTTCAGTTTCAGTGCAAGGTCAAGCCCGATTAAAGATAGTCCGAGGGTCTCCAATGAGGTGGACGGGAGGTCAGGGCCGCTCTCTAGTTGGTGAGAGGACGGTTCAGTTGCCTGATAACGGCCGGGAAGAAACTGTCCCTGAATCTGGAGGTGTGTGTGTGTGTGCGCGTAATATTTACGCGGATGTTCCCGGGACTCGAGGGGCCTGAGCTACAGGGAGAGGTTGAGCAGGTTAGGACTATATCAACTTGGAGCGCAGGAGGATGGGGGGATGTTTAATTTAGTTTAGTTTGGAGATACAGTGCGGAAACAGGCCCTTCAGCCCACCGAGTCCGTGCCGACCAGCGATCCCCGCACGCTAACACTATCCTACACACACGCACACGCACACGGGACAATTAACCTGCAAACCCGCGCGTCTTCAGAGGGTGGGAGGAAACCGGAGCACCCGGAGAAAACCCACGCAGGTCGCAGGGAGAACTCACGTGCAAACTCCGTACAGACAGCGCCCGTGGTCAGGATCGAACCCAGGCGCGCAACAGAGTTGTGTAAGATCTTGAGAAGAATAGATCGGGTGGACGCAACAGACAACAGGTGCAGGAGTAGAGGCATTCGGCCCTTCCAGCCAGCACCGCCATTCACTGTGATCACTGGCTGATCATCCACAATCAGTACCCCGTTCCTGCCTTCTCCCCATATCCCCTGACTCCGCTATCTTCAAGAGCCCTATCTAGCTCTCTCTTGAAAGCATCCAGAGAACCGGCCTCCACCGCCCTCTGAGGCAGAGAATTCCACAGACTCACAAGTCTCTGTGAGAAAAAGTATTTCCTCGTCTCCGTTCTAAATGGCCGACCCCTTATTCTTAAGCTGTGTGTGTGTGGCCCCTGGTTCTGGACTCCCCCCCAACATCGGGAACATGTTTCCTGCCTCTAGCGTGTCCAAACCCTTAACAATCTTATATGTTTCAATAAGATCACCTCTCATCCTTCTAAACTCCAGAGTGTACAAGCCCAGCCGCTCCATTCTCTCAGCGTATGACAGTCCCGCCATCCCACACAGAGTATTTTGTTCAGAGTTGGGGAATCGAGAACGATTAAGTCATTGGCTTAACATGAGGGGGTGAAAGGGTTAATATCCCACGCCGGCCAACATGCCCCGTCTACACTAGTCCCACCTGCCTGCGTTTGGCCCATATCCCTCTAAACCCGTCCTACCCACGTACCCGCCTGAGTGTACTTTAAACATCGAGATAGTCCCAGCCTGGACTACCTCCTCCGGCAGCTCGTTCCGTACACCCACCACCCTCCCTGTCAAAAAATTACCCCTCGGGATCCTATTAAATCTTTCCCCCCCCCCCCCCCTCACCTAAAACCTCTGTCCTCTGGTCCGCGAATCACCTACTCTGGGTGCAAGACTGTTAGGGTCATAGAAACATAGAAACAGAGACAATAGGTGCAGGAGTAGGCCATTCGGCCCTTCTAGCCTGCGCCGCCATTCAATATGATCATGGCTGATCATCCAACTCAGTATCCCGTACCTGCCTTCTCTCCATACCCTCTGATCCCTTTAGCCACAAGGGCCACATCTAACTCCCTCTTAAATATAGCCAATGAACTGGCCTCAACTACCCTCTGTGGCAGAGAGTTCCAGAGACCCACCACTCTCTGTGTGAAAAAAGTCCTTCTCATCTCGGTCCTAAAGGATTTCCCCCTTATCCTTAAGCTGTGACCCCTTGTCCTGGACCTCCCCAACATCGGGAACAATCTTCCTGCATCTAGCCTGTCCAACCCCTTAAGAATTTTGTACGTTTCTATAAGATCCCCTCTCAATCTCCTAAATTCTAGAGAGTATAAACCGAGTCTATGCAGTCTTTGTTCATAAGACAGTCCTGACATCCCAGGAATCAGTCTGGTGAACCTTCTCTGCACTCCCTCTATGGCAAGAATGTCCTTCCTCAGATTTGGAGACCGGTAGCTGGAACCTTTTAGGGCCTCACGGTGGCGCTGTGGGTGGAGACGCTGCCTCGCGGCGGTTCGATCCTGCCCACGGGCGCTGTCTGTACGGAGTTTGCACGTTCTATCCCCGTGACCCGCGCAGGTTTTCAACGAGATCTCCGGTTTCCTCCCCCTGCGCTCCAAAAAGACGTGCGGGGTTTGTAGGTTAAAAATGTGAACGTTGTCCCTACTGTGTGTAGGGTCGTGTTAGTGTGCGGGGATCGCTGGTCGGCACGGACTCGATGGGCCGAAGGGCCTGTTTCCGCACGGTATCTCGAAACTTATCAGGATGAATTTGATCAGGACGCATCCCAGCACGGTTTGGGGAACAGTCCGTCCACGACTCGTGCGAAATCGCAGAGAGTCACCCCTCAATCTCCTAAATTCCAGCGAGTACAAGCCGAGTCTATCCAGTCTTTCTCCATATGGAAGTCCTGCCATCCCAGGAATCAGTCTGGTGAACCTTCTCTGTACTCCCTCTATGGCAAGAATGTCTTTCCTCAGATTAGGAGACCAGAACTGTACGCAATACTCCAGGTGTGGCCTCACCAAAACCCTGTACAATTGCAGTAGAACCTCCCTGCTCCTATACTCAAATCCTTTTGCTATGAATGCCAACATACCATTGGCTTTCTTCACTGCCTGCTGCACCTGCATGCCCAGGAATCAGTCTGGTGAACCTTCTCCGTACCCCCTCTATGGGAAGAACGTCTTTCCTCAGATTTGGACCAAAACTGTACGCAATACTCCATAAAAAGGCAGCCTTCATCATCAAGGACCCACACGCTCTCATCTCATCTCACCCCCCCCCCCGCCATCGGGAAGAAGGTACAGGAGCCAGAAAACTGTGACGTCCGGGTTCAGGAATAGCCCCTTCCCCACAGACATCGGGCTGTGAAACACTACAACCTCCGAATAAGCTCTGAACGACATCGACTTGAATGAGGTCGACACTAAATGCTGGAGTAACTCAACGGGTCAGGCAGCATTTCTGGAGAGACGGAATAGGTGTCGTTTCGGGTCGAGACCCTGACGTAGCCCAGACCCTCACGCACGCAAACCGACCTCCCCTTCCCACCGACTCCATCCGCACCTCGCGCTGCCTCGACAAGGCCGGCAGCATCATCACGGACCAGTCTCACCACCCCCCCGGTCACCCCCTCTCCCCCCCTCTCCCATCGGGCAAGAGGTACAGAAGTGTGAACACAAACGCACACACACACACACACACACACACCTGCAGATTCAGGGGCAGTTTCTTCCCGGCCGTTATCAAGCAACTGAACCGTCCTCTCACCAACTAGAGAGCGGTCCTGACCTCCCGTCCACCTCATTGAAGACCCTCGGACGATCTTTACTCGGGCGTTACCTTGCACTAAACGCTACTCCCTTTATCCTGTATCCGTACACTGTCGACGGCTCGATTGTAATCGTGTATGAGATACAGCGCAGAAACAGGCCCTTCGGCCCAGCGAGTCCGTGCCGACCAGCAATCCCACACTACGGACACAGTTTACACTTGTAGCAAACCATTTGACCTACAAACCCGCACGGTCTTTGGAGTGTGGGAGGAAACCAGAGCGCCCGGAGAAAAACCCACGCGGGTCACGGGGAGAGAACGTGCAAACTCTGTAGCGCCAGAGACCCGGGTTCGATCCCGACCTTGGCTGCTGCCTGTACAGAGTTTGCACGTTCTGCGTGGGTTTCCTCTAGGTGCTCTGGTTTCCTCCCACACTCCAAAGACCCTGCGGGTTTGTAGGTTAATTGGCTGGGTGTAAATGTAAAAATTGTCCCTAGTGGGTGTAGGGTCGTGATAGTATGCAGGGATCGCTGGTCAGCACGGACCCGATGGGCCGAAGGGCCTGTGCAATTTACACACAGAATCTTTTTAGTTCAGATTAGTTTAGAAACACAGTGCGGAGCCAAGGCCCTTCGGCCCACCGGCTCCGTGCCGACCCGCGATCCCCGCGCACACACACACACACACACACGCACACTAACACTATCCCACACACACACACACACACACTAACACTATCCCACACACACACACACACACTAACACTATCCCACACACACACCCACACACACACACTAACACTATCCCACACACACACACACACACACACACACACACACACACACTAACACTATCCCACACACACACACACACACACACACACGCACACTAACACTATCCCACACACACACACACACACACACACACACACACACACACACTAACACTATCCCACACACACACACACACTAACACTATCCCACACACACACACACACACTAACACTATCACACACACACACACTAACACTATCCCACACACACACACACACACTAACACTATCCCCCCCACACACACACACACACACTAACACTATCCCACACACACACACACACACACACAAACACTATCCCACACACACACACACACACTAACACTATCCCACACACACACACACACACACACTAACACTATCCCACACACACACACACACACTAACACTATCCCACACACACACACACACACACACACACACTAACACTATCCCACACACACACACTAACACTATCCCACACACACACACACACTAACACTATCCCACACACACACACACACACACTAACACTACCCCACACACACACACTAACACTATCCCACACACACACACACACACACTAACACTACCCCCCCCCACACACACACACACACACTAACACTACCCCACACACACACACACACTAACACTACCCCACACACACACACACACACACACACACTAACACTACCCCACACACACACACACACTAACACTACCCCACACACACACACACACACACACTAACACTATCCCACACACACACACACACGCACACTAACACTATCCCACACACACACACACACGCACACTAACACTATCCCACACACACACACACACACTAACACTACCCCACACACACACACACACACTAACACTATCCCCCCCACACACACACACACACACTAACACTATCCCACACACACACACACACACTAACACTATCCCACACACACACACACACACTAACACTATCCCACACACACACACACACACACACTAACACTATCCCACACACACTAACACTATCCCACACACACACACACACACACACACTAACACTACCCCACACACACACACTAACACTATCCCACACACACACACACTAACACTACCCCCCCCCCCACACACACACACACACACACACACTAACACTACCCCACACACACACACACACACACACACACTAACACTACCCCACACACACACACACACACTAACACTAACACTACCCCCCCCACACACACACACACACTAACACTATCCCACACACACACACTAACACTATCCCACACACACACACACACACACAATCCCACACACACACACACACTAACACTATCCCACACACACACACACACACACACACACACTAACACTACCCCCCACACACACACACACACACTAACACTACCCCACACACACACACACACACTAACACTACCCCACACACACACACACACTAACACTATCACACACACACACACTAACACTATCCCACACACACACACACTAACACTATCCCACACACACACACACACACTAACACTATCCCACACACACACACACACACACTAACACTACCCCCCACACACACACACACACTAACACTACCCCACACACACACACACACACACACACACTAACACTACCCCACACACACTAACACTACCCCACACACACACACACACACTAACACTATCCCACACACACACACACACACTAACACTATCCCACACACACACACACACACTAACACTATCCCACACACACACACACACACACTAACACTATCCCACACACACACACACTAACACTATCCTAAACACACTCGCAACAATTTTTACATTTTTTACACCAAAACCAATTAACGTACCAACCCGCACGCCCGTCTTTGGAGTGTGGGAGGAAACCGGAGCGCCCGGAGAAAACCCACGCAGGTCACGGGGAGAGAACGTGCAAACTCCGTACAGACAGGGCCCGTGGTCGGGATCGAACCCGGGTCTCTGGCGCCG
Source organism: Raja brachyura (assembly GCA_963514005.1). The sequence goes on along the minus strand of CAUPSL010001303.1, from coordinate 14,110 downwards.
TGAGGCAGCGACTCTATCGCTCCGCCATCTTTAAGCACGTTGAGAATCTGATGAAGGGACGTGCCGGCTCTGGAGAGGGCCCGGCGAAGGTTTTACAGGAACGATCCCGGGGTTAACGTATGATGAGCGTTTGTCGGCACTGGGCCTGTACTCGCTGGAGTTTAGAAGGATGAGAGGGGGGAACCTCATTGAAACTTCACCGAACAGCGAAAGGCCCGGATAGAGTGGATGTGGAGAGGATGTTTCCCACTAGTGGGAGAGTCTAGAGTCTAGGATTAGAGGGCACAGCCTCAGAATTAAAGGATGTACTTTGGGAAAGAGATGAGGAGGAATTCCTTTAGCCAGAGGGCGGTGAATCTGTGGGATTCTTTGCCACAGACGGCTGTGGAGGCCACAAGTCAGTGGATAAATGTGAGGTTATCCACTTTGGCGGCAAAAACAGGAGGGTCGACTATTATCTAAATGGTGGCCAATTAGGAAAAGGGGAGATGCAGCGAGACCTGGGTGTCATGGTACACCAGTCATTGAAAGTAGGCATGCAGGTGCAGCAGGCAGTGAAGAAAGTGAATGGTATGTTAGCTTTCATAGCAGACACAGAACGCTGGAGTAACTCAGCGGGACGGGCAGCATCTCTGGAGAGAAGGAATGGGCGACGTTTCGGGTCGAGACCTTTCTTCAGCCTCGAGTCAGTGGATATTTTTAAGGCAGAGATAGATAGATTCTTGATCAGTGCGGGTGTCGATCGGGCAGGAGGGGGAGACCAGCCTCGATTGGATGACGGAAACAGGCCCGACGGGCCGAGCGGCCTCCTGAGAGGGGAGGGGTGGGGGGGGTGGGTGGGACGGGGACAGAAAGGCCTTTGTTGGAAACCTGTTGCTGACAGGCCGGGGAAAGTCAAACGTTGGTCCGGGAAGGGGGGGGAGGAGCGATGAGTCAGACTCAGAGAACGGAAGCCTTTGTTTGGGCGTGGGCGGGCGGGCGGGCGGGAACAATGGCCGCTTGTGGGCAGCGACCTTGGACTCGTTCCAAAGGACAAGGGCACTGTTTCCTGAAGGGGGGGGGGTGCGAGGGGGGGTGGGACGGAGGGAGGGGGCGGTGGGAGGTGCAGAGAGACACGGCAGAACCTATGATCTGTGCCCAGTTCAGTTTACTTTAGACATACAACAGACACTAATAGAAACATAGAAACATAGACAATAGGTGCAGGAGTAGAGGCCATTCGGCCCTTCGAGCCTGCACCGCCATTCAATGTGATCACGGCTGATCATCCCCAATCAGTACCCCGTTCCTGCAGTTTTGGTCCCCATAATTTGAGGAAGGACGTTCTTGCTATTGAGGGAGTGCAGCGTAGGTTCACCAGGTTAATTCCCGGGATGGCGGGACTGTCATATACTGAGGCTGGGCTTGTATTCACTGGAATTTAGAAGGATCAGAGGGGGGATCTTATAGAAACATGTAAAATTCTTAAAAGATTGGACAGGCTATAGACAATAGACAATAGACAATAGGTGCAGGAGTAGAGGCCATTCGGCCCTTCGAGCCTGCACCGCCATTCAATATGATCATGGCTGATCATCCAACTCAGTATCCCGTACCTGCCTTCTCTCCAT
>CAUPSL010001303.1:0-10000 GCA_963514005.1 Raja brachyura | reverse complement strand
ATAGGAGCAGGGAGGTTCTACTGCAGTTGTACAGGGTCTTGGCGAGGCCACACCTGGAGTATTGCGTACAGTTCTGGTCTCCTAATCTGAGGAAAGACATTCTTGCCATAGAGGGAGCAGGGAGGTTCAACTGCAGTTGTACAGGGTCTTGGTGAGGCCACACCTGGAGTATTGCGTGCAGTTTTGGTCTCCTAATCTGAGGAAGGACATTCTTGCCATAGAGGGAGTACAGAGAAGGTTCACCAGACTGATTCCTGGGATGGCAGGACTTCCATATGAAGAAAGACTGGATAGACTCGGCTTGTACTCGCTGGAATTTAGAAGATTGAGGGGGGATCTTATAGAGACTGACAAAAGTCTTAAGGGGTTGGACAGGCTAGATGCAGGAAGATTGTTCCCGATGTTGGGAGGTCCAGAACAAGGGGTCACAGTTTAAGGATAAGGGGGAAATATTTTAGGACCGAGATGAGAAGGACTTTTTTTCACACAGAGAGTGGTGAATCTGTGGAACTCTCTGCCACAGAAGGTAGTTGAGGCCAGTTCATTGGCTATATTTAAGAGGGAGTTAGATGTGGCCCTTGTGGCTAAAGGAATCAGAGGGTATGGAGAGAAGGCAGGTACGGGATACTGAGTTGGATGATCAGCCATGATCATATTGAATGGCGGTGCAGGCTCGAAGGGCCGAATGGCCTACTCCTGCACCTATTGTCTATGTTTCTATGTTTATTGGGGGGGGGGGTGGGATGAGAGCATGTGGGCCAGCAGCCCGTTCCATACACCCACCACCCTCTGTGTGGGAAAAGTTACCCCTCATATTCCTATTAAATCTTTTCCCCTTCACCTTGAACCCGTGTCCTCTGGTCCTCGATTCCCCTACTTTGGGCAAGAGTCTCTATTCCTCTGATGATTTTGTCCACCTCTATAAGATCGCCCCTCATCCTCCTGCGCTCCAGGGAACAGAGTCCCAGCCCTGCCCCAAAACCTCTCCCTGTAGCTCAGTCCAACTCGAGTCCCGGCAACATCCTCTCTGCCGCCCTTTCCATCTCGACGACATCTTCCCTGTAACACGGTGCCCAGAACTGAACACAATCCTCTAAATGCGGCCTCACCGACGTCTTGTACAACTGCAACGTGACCTCCCGACTCCTACACTCAATACTCTGGCTGGTGAAGGCCAAAGTGCCAAAAACCTCATCTACCTGCGCCTCGACCTTCAAGGAACCACGCACGTTCTCCCCCCGTGACCCTCCGCGCGGGTTTCCCCCTCCGGGCGCTCCGGTTTCCTCCCCACGTCCCAAAGACGGGGTTTGTGGGTCGATCGGACCCCCCTCCGTAAATCCCCCCCTCTAGTGTGTAGGGAGTGGATGGAGAGGGGGCAGGATAACGTGGAACTAGTGCGTGTACGGGCGATCGCTGGTCGGCACGGACTCGGTGGGGCCGAAGGGCCTGTTTCCGTGGCCCCATCTCTGATCTCAACTTATTTCCAATGGAATAGAGAAATTCTTCCCTGCTGTAGATTTACAGGCGGATAAATATAAAGTACTCAATAATATCATGAATTAAGAATCACAACACTAGGTAATTGCGCTAAATTAAAGGCACAGCCAACACAAAGCTCTTGATACTCAATAAACAACAGGTGCAGGAGTAGAGGCCATTCGGCCCTTCGAGCCAACACCGCCATTCAATGTGATCACGGCTGATCATCCCCAATCAGTACCCCGTTCCTGCAGCTTTGGTCCCCATAATTTGAGGAAGGACGTTCTTGCTATTAAGGGAGTGCAGCGTAGGTTCACCAGGTTAATTCCCGGGATGGCGGGACTGTCATATACTGAGGCTGGGCTTGTATTCACTGGAATTTAGAAGGATCAGAGGGGGGATCTTATAGAAACATGTAAAATTCTTAAAAGATTGGACAGGCTATAGACAATAGACAATAGGTGCAGGAGTAGAGGCCATTCGGCCCTTCGAGCCAGCACTGCCATTCAATGTGATCATGGCTGATCATCCCCAATCAGTACCCCGTTCCTGCCTTCTCCCCATATCCCCCTGACTCCGCTATTTTTAAGAGCCCTATCTAGCTCTCTCTTGAAAGCATCCAGAGAACCGGCCTCCACCGCCCTCTGAGGCAGAGAATTCCACAGACTCACCACTCTCTGTGAGAAAAAGTGTTTCCTCGTCTCCGTTCTAAATGGCCGACCCCTTATTCTTAAACTGTGTGTGTGTGGCCCCTGGTTCTGGACTCCCCCCTCCCCCCAACATCGGGAACATGTTTCCTGCCTCTAGCGTGTCCAAACCCTCAATAATCTTAGGGTTACACAAAAAGCTGGAGAAACTCAGCGGGTGCAGCAGCATCTAAGGAGCGAAGGAGATAGGCGACGTTTCGGGTCGAGACCCTTCTCCAGACCCTCAATAATCTTATAGAAACGTAGAAACATAGAAATTAGGTGCAGGAGGAGGCTATTCGGCCCTTCGAGCCTGCACCGCCATTCAATATGATCATGGCTGATCATCCAACTCAGTATCCTGTACCTGCCTTCTCTCCATACCCCCTGATCCCTTTAGCCACAAGGGCCACATCTAACTCCCTCTTAAATATAGCCAATGAACTGGCCTCAACTACCCTCTGTGGCAGAGAGTTCCAGAGACCCACCACTCTCTGTGTGAAAAAAGTCCTTCTCATCTCGGTCCTAAAGGATTTCCCCCTTATCCTTAAGCTGTGACCCCTTGTCCTGGACCTCCCCAACATCGGGAACAATCTTCCTGCATCTAGCCTGTCCAACCCCTTAAGAATTTTGTAAGTTTCTATAAGATCCCCTCTCAATCTCTAAATTCTAGAGAGTATAAACCGAGTCTATCCAGTCTTTGTTCATAAGACAGTCCTGCCATCCCAGGAATCAGTCTGGTGAACCTTCTCTGCACTCCCTCTATGGCAATAATGTCCTTCCTCAGATTTTACATGTTTCAATAAGGTCCCCTCTCATCCTTCTAAACTTCAGAGTGTACAAGATCTGCAGTCTCTGGTACACAGTGTTATGGAGTTTTAGTTCAGATTACGGTCCCGTGTAACGAGCTACAGGGAAAAGCTTTTTGCCGCGAGCTAACCAGCCAGCGGAAAGACAACACACGATCATAATCGAGCCGTCGACAGTGTACAGATACAGGATAAAGGGAGTAGCGTTTAGTGCAAGGTAACGCCCGATTAAAGATAGTCCGAGGGTCTCCAATGAGGTGGACGGGAGGTCAGGACCGCTCTCTAGTTGATGAGAGGACGGTTCAGTTGCCTGATAACAGCCGGGAAGAAACTGTCCCTGAATCTGGGGGCGTGAGCGCGTGTGTGCGTTGGTTTTCACACTTCTGTACCTCTTGCCCGATGGGAGAGGGGGGAAGAGGGGGTGACCGGGGGGGGGGGGGGGGAGTGAGACTGGTCCGTGATGATGCTGCCGGCCTTGTCGAGGCAGCGCGAGGTGCGGATGGAGTCGGTGGGAAGGGGAGGTCGGTTTGCGTGCGTGAGGGTCTGGGCTACGTCAGGGTCTCGACCCGAAACGTCACCTATTCCGTCTCTCCAGAGATGCTGCCTGACCCGTTGAGTTACTCCAGCATTTAGTGTCGACCTCATTCAAGTCGATGTCGTGCAGAGCTTATTCGGAGGTTGTAGTGTTTCACAGCCTGAAGTCTGTGGGGAAGGGGCTATTCCTGAACCCGGACGTTACAGTTTTCTGGCTCCTGTACCTTCTTCCCGATGACGGGGGGGGGGGTGAGAAGAGAGCGTGTGAGTCCTTGATGATGAAGGCTGCCTTTTTATGGAGTATTGCGTATAGTTTTGGTCTCCAAATCTGAGGAAAGACGTTCTTGCCATAGAGGGGGTACAGAGAAGGTTCACCAGACTGATTCCTGGGATGGCAGGACTTCCATATGAAGAAAGACTGGATAGACTCGGCTTGTACTCGCTGGAATTTAGAAGATTGAGGGGGGATCTTATAGAGACTGACAAAATTCTTAAAGGGTTGGACAGGCTATATGCGGGAAGATTGTTCCCGATGTTGGGGAGGTCCAGAACAAGGGGTCACAGCTTAAGGATAAGGGGGAAGTCTTTTAGGACCCAGATGAGAAAAACATTTTTCTTTTCACACAGAGAGTGGTGAATCTGTGGAATTCTCTGCCACAGAGGGTAGTTGAGGCCAGTTCATTGGCTATATTTAAGAGGGAGTTAGATGTGGCCCTTGTGGCTAAAGGGATGAGGGGGTATGGAGAGAAGGCAGGTACGGGATACTGAGTTGGATGATCAGCCATGATCATATTGAATGGCGGTGCAGGCTCGAAGGGCCGAATGGCCTCTACTCCTGCACCTATTGTCTATGTTTCTATGTTTATTGAGGCAGCGACTCCTGTAGATCCCTTCGATGGTGGGGAGGTCCGAGTCGGTGATGGACCGGGCAGTGTCCCACCTCTCTCTCTGTGGGCTCCTTCATTCCTGGGCTCGAGTTCCCGCACCAGGTCCTGATGCGACCGGTGCAGATCCTCTTTACCACTGAGGTCTCTTTAGAAAGGGAACCCAGGCAGTTTGTATCGTTTAGTAACACACTGATACTGTTTCAGCCCGGAGTGGTGTATCAACTTACTGGTTACTGGCTACTGATTCCCAGGGTCAGATACACTCTCTCACACACACACACACACACACACACGCGCACGCGCACGCACACGCACACGCACACGCACACGCGCACGCGCACACACACACACACACACACACACACACACGCACACGCACACGCACACGCACACGCACACGCACACGCACACACGCTCACACGCTCACACGCACACACGCACACACGCACACACGCACACACGCACACGCACACACTTGCATGCATTCGCATTCACATTCACACTCACATTCATACACACGCTCACACAGACACACACTATCACTCACACACACTAACACTATCACACACACACTCACACTATCACACACACACACTAACACTCGCACACACACTCACACACTATCACTCTGACACACACTGTCACTCTCACACACACTCACACACACCCCCCCACACACACACTCAGACAATCACACTCACACACACTCGCTTGCATGCATACACACTCGCACACCCCCACACACACCCACACTATCACGCACACACTCACACCCACACTATCGCACACACACACACACAGCAGGCTGGTGAGTCTCTGTACTGGGGAATGCATGTGACGGGTCTGGAGTTTACCTGTAAATGTTTACAGTAAACACTGTCCCGTTTGACTGCTCCAACGAAGCGCTGAGCAACTGTGGGGGGGGGGGGGCTGGAGAGACAGTGGACCTCAAAATGGCAGAGGCGCAGGTTCAATCCCAGCCTCGGCCTCTGTGTGTGTGTGTGTGTGTGTGTGTGTGTGTGTGTGTGTGTGTGTGTGTGTGTGTGTGTGTGTGTGTGTGTGTGTGTGTGTGTGTGTGTGTGTGTGTGTGTGTGTGTGTGTGTGTGTTTACCAGGATGCTGCCTAGATCCGAGGGTTCCAGCTACAGGGAGAGGTCGGACAGACTTGGGATAGTTTTCTCCGGAACGCGGGAGGTCGAGGGGAGACCTGATAGAAGTTTCTAGAATTCCGAGAGGCATAGACAGGGTAGACAGTCAGAACCTTTTCCCCCCAGGGTGGAAATGTCAAAGACTAGAGGGCACAGCTTTAAGGTGAGAGGGCAAAGTTTAAAGGGGACGTGCGGGGGGGGGGGGGCAGGTTTTTTTTACACAGAGGGGGGTGGGGGCCTGGAACGCGCTGCCAGGGGCGGGGGTGGAGGCAGGTACGGTGGTGGTGTTTAAGAGGCTTGTGGACGGGCACACGGACACGCAGGGAACGGAGGGACACGGATCACGTGCAGGCAGAGGGGGTCAGTTTAACTTGGGCCTCGCGTACGGCACGGGCATTGTGGGCCGAAGGGCCTGTTCCCGTGCTGTTCTATATCCACACTGTCAATAGCCACGGTCAGGATCGAACCCGGGGTTCTCCAGCTCGGTGTGTGAGGCAGTTTGTTGTGTCGACAACTCCCTTCCTGGGCCTTCTGCAGGCCTGGAAACCATCAGGCCCAGGCCCAAGTTCAGGGATAGCTCCCTCCCTACAGCCATCGGACTATTAAACCCGGCATCCTCCGAATAAACTAAAATATCAACTGCGAGGGGCTCATCAGGGACCCGAGGCTTTTGTTATCCTCTTTGCGTTGAATTTTTAAATGTCAGCACGCAGTGCGAACAGGCCCTTCAGCCCATCTTGCCCATGCCGACCAACATGCCCCAACTACACTAGTCCCACCTCATGAGATCGTAAGGAATAGGAATTCGGCCCATCGAGTCTACTCCGCCATTCAATCGTGGCTGATCTATCTCTCCCTCCTAACCCCATTCACCTGCCTTCTCCCCCATAAGGGGTTGGACAGACTAGATGCTGAAAGATTGTTCCCGATGTTGGGGAGGTCCAGGACAAGGGGTCACAGTCTAAGGATAAGGGGGAAATCCTTTAGGACTGAGATGAGGAAAACATTCTTTACACAGAGAGTGGTGGGTCTCTGGAATTCTCTGCCACAGAGGGTAGTTGAGGCCAGTTCATTGGCTATATTTAAGAGGGCGTTAGATGTGGCCCTTGTAGCTAAGGAGATCAGGGGGTATGGAGAGAAGGCAGGTACAGGATACTGAGTTGGATGATCAGCCATGATCATATTGAATGGCGGTGCAGGCTCGAAGGGCTGAATGGCCTACTCCTGCACCTATTTTTCTATGTTTCTATGAGTCCACTGATCTACCTCTACCTCCCAACCCCATTTTCCTGCCTTCTCCCCGTAACCCCTGACACCCGCACTAATCAAGAATCTATCTATCTCAGCCTTAAAAATACCCACTGACTTGTGGCCTCCACAGCCGTCTGCGGCAAAGAATCCCACAGATTCACCGCCCTCTGGCTGAAGAAATTCCTCCTCATCTCCTTCATGAAGGAACGTCCTTTAATTCTGAGGCTCTGTGTGCCCTCTAGTCCTAGACTCGCCCACTAGTGGAAACATCCTCTCCACATCCACTCTATCCGGGCCTTTCAATATTCGGTGAAGTTTCAATGAGGTTCCCGCTCATCCTGCTAAACTCCAGCGAGTCCAGGCCCAGTGTCGACAAACGCTCATCATATGTTGACCCACTCATTCCTGGGATCATTCTTGGAAAACCTCCTCTAGACCCTCTCCAGAGCCGGCACGCCCTTCCTCAGATACGGGGCCCAGAACTGCTCACAATACTCCAACAGCTAAGTCCAACACCTGCCTGCGTTTGGCCCATATCCCTCCAAACCCGTCCTATCCATGTACCTGTCCAACTGTTCCTTAAACGTTGGGATAGTCCCAGCCTCAACTACCTCCTCCGGCAGCTCGTTCCATACACCCACCACCCTCTGTGTGGAAAAGTTACCCCTCGGGTTCCTATTAAATCTTTTCCCCTTCACCTTGAACCCGTGTCCTCTGGTCCTCGATTCCCCTACTCTGGGCAAGAGACTCTGTGCGTCTGTCTACCCGATCTATTGGAAACATAGAAACATAGGCAATAGGTGCAGGAGTAGAGGCCATTCGGCCCTTCGAGCCTGCACCGCCATTCAATATGATCATGGCTGATCATCCAACTCAGTATCCCGTACCTGCCTTCTCTCCATACTCTCTGATCCCTTTAGCCACAAGGGCCACATCTAACTCCCTCTTAAATATAGCCAATGAACTGGCCTCAACTACCTCCTGTGGCAGAGAGTTCCACAGATTCACCACTCTCTCTCTCTCTCTCTCTCTCTCTCCCCTCCCTCTCCCGCTCCCTCCCTCTCCCTCCCTCTCTCCCATCCAGCTCAGTATCCTGCAAGTTACCCCTCAGATTCCTATTAAATCTCCCCCCCCCCCCTCACCTTAAACCTATGTCCTCTGCTCCTCGATTCTGGGATAGTTCTTGTAAAAACAGCTAAGTCCAACAGCTCCCCTACTCTGGGCAAGAGACTCTGCCCGGTCTATTCCCCAGGTGATTTTGTCCACCTCTATAAGATCGCCCCTCATCCTCCTGCGCTCCAAGGAATAGAGTCCCAGCCCTGCCCCAAAACCTCTCCCTGTAGCTCAGGCCCCTCGAGTCCCGGCAACATCCTCCTAAATCTTCTCGGCGAAGATTTTGTTTGTTGTAGATGATGTTATCTATTGGCAATTGTATATTCTGGGGAGAGTAAGCATTCGAATGTCCCATGCATTAAGGGTGAGGCTGGGAGAGACAGAGACACAGAGTGCCGGAGGAACTGAGAGGGTCGGGCAGGCAGCATCTGTGTGGAGAATGTGGACAGGTGACGTTTCTGGTCCGGGATCCTTCTTCAGAAACTCCCCTCTCCCTCCCCTCTCCCATCGGGCAAGAGGTACAGAAGTGTGAAAACAAACGCACACACACACGCGCTCACGCCCCCAGATTCAGGGGCAGTTTCTTCCCGGCTGTTATCAGGCAACTGAACCGTCCTCTCACCAACTAGAGAGCGGGTCCTGACCTCCGTCCACCTCATTGGAGAGACCTCGGGACTATCTTTAATGGGGCTTGACCTTGCACTAGACGTTATTCCCTTTATCCTGTATCCGTACACTGTGGACGGCTCGATTGTGATCGCGTGTTGTCTTTCCGCTGGCTGGTTAGCACGCGGCAAAAAGCTTTTCCCTGTAGCTCTCGGTAAACGGGACAGTAACAAACTAAACTGAACATTCTTGACCAGTACGGGTTGTGGGGGAGAAGGCAGGAGATTGGGGTTAGGAGGGAGAGATAGATCAGCCACGATTGAATGGCGGAGTAGACTCGATGGGCCGAATGGCCTGATTCCGCTGCTAGGACGTGTGAATCTAACTTTAGTGCTCAACAGATGCTGCATGCCCCGACCCGCTGAGTTACTCCAGCACTTTGTGTCCTCTTCTGCATTAACCTGCACCTGCAGTTCCTCGCTTCTACATTGGGACCGGATGTGGCAAGTCTGGATGCGATGGGCCGAAGGGCCTGTCTCTCTTTCCTTTCCCTCTCCCTTTCCCTCTCCCCTCCCTTCCCTCTCCCCCATATAACTCTAACCTTGTGTTAATGTGGGAGGGGAGGGGTGGGGGAGAGGAGGGGGAGGGGGGGGGACAGTTTGGAGCGGTTAGTGTGGATTAACAGTGAGGGTTAATAGTTATAGGGACACTCACACACACTTCCCTAATGGATGCACCCTCCCCTCCTCACCTCCTCACCCCTCTCCTGTCTCCTCCTCTCTCCCCTCCTCTCCTCTCACCCTCCTCTCCCCTCTCCTGTCTCCTCCTCTCCCCTCTCCTGTCTCCTCCTCTCTCCCTCTCCCCTCCTCTCCCCACCCCTCCTCTCCCCACCCCTCCCCTCCCCTCCCCTCCTCCTCTCCTCCTCACCCCCCTCTCCCCTCCCCTCCTCCTTTCCTCCCCCCCTCTCCTGTCTCCCCCTCTCCCCTCTCCTGTCTCCTCCTCTCCCCTCTCCTGTCTCCCCCTCTCCTCTCCCCTCCTCTCCCTGTCCCACTGGGCCATGGACCGCCCTCTACACCATGTATGACGGGGCTGAGGCTTTGAGTCACCGGTTAGAAACGCGGGGAGTTGAGGATTCCACAGCGATTACTAACAGCCCGGGCCCTGTGTGTGTGTGTATGTGTGTTGGACCCGGCCTGTATGTGGCAGACTGTGTGTGAGTGAGTGAGAGTGTGTGTGTTTGTCTGTCTGTCTGTGAGTGTGTGTGTGTGTGTGTGTGAGAGTGTGTGTCTGTGAGTGAGAGTGTGTGTGTGTGTGTCTCTGTGTGTGTGTCTGTGTGAGAGTGAGTGTGTGTGTCTGTGTGTGTGTGAGTGTGTCTGTGTGTGTGTGTGTGTGTGTGAGTGTGTGTCTCTGTGTGTGTGTCTGTGTGTGTGTGTGTGAGTGTGTGTGTGAGTGTGTGTGTCTGTGTGTGTGTGTGTGTGTGTGTGTGTG
>CAUPSL010001302.1:0-86394 GCA_963514005.1 Raja brachyura | reverse complement strand
AGAATTCCACAGACTCACATCTCTCTCCTCGTCTCCGTTCTAAATAGCTTACTCCTTATTCTTAAACTGTGGCCCATGGTTCGGGAACATGTTTCCTGCCTCTAGTGTATCCAAACATTAATACTCTTGTATGTTTCAATAAGATACGCTCTCATCCTTATAAACTCCAGACTATACAAGCTCAGCCGCTCCATTCTGCCTTGTTTCTATGTTTTTGTTTCTCTATATATATATGCATAACAGCATGAATTATAATCTGATTTCCATACATGAATATACTAAGGTTATTCATGTGCTGCACCTGTTGATCAGAGCCTGGCTCTACGGTGGAATGTAAATACAAATGTAATTTGACCTAACTGTATTCATACCTAATCCAATTTGAAGCATAAATGTTGCATTCAAGTGTAAGTTAAAAAACTTGCTACAGTGTGCACCAGATTTCAAGCTGAAAAATGCAAAAACCCCCTCCCACACCCTCCCCCCCTCAGTCGCTACACTCCCTCGCAATTTCTCACTCTCAACTCTCACCCAATGTTAGCAGCCCTGATAAGATCCCCTCTCATCCTTCTAAATTCCAGAGTGTTCAAGAGTTGCAGGGGAAACGGTCTCTGCAGACAGCAGAAAGGGGTGCAGATAGGAAGATGTTGCCAGTGGTGGGATCCCGTTGGAGGTAGCGAAAGTGTTGGGAGGATTATATGCTGTATGCAACGGCTGATGGGGATGGAAGGCGAGGACAAGGGGGACTCTGTCCTTGCTGCGGAAGGGGGGAGGTGGGGAGTCTTACGGCTGCGGCTGGAAACCTGGCACAAAAGGTCCCCAGGCCGCGAGTCCCTCATAGCAGTTGGGTTCAGTGCCCCTAACTAAGAGCTGTCTCCCCTCGGATTCAGTGACACTTCTAGCCCAAACTAAGATGGCTGCCTACCCTTGCAAGGATTGTTCGACGTACCCTACAAAGAGGCAGGCATAGCTGGGGCCCATGCGCGTGCCCATAGCTACGCCTTGCTTTGGAGGAAATGAGAGGAGTCAGATGAAAAGTTATTAAGGGCAAGGACCAGCTCCGCTAGGCGGAGGAGAGTATCTACAGACAGGGATTGGTTGGTTCTCCGGTCGAGGAAGAACCGGAGGGCTTTGAGACCCTCCTGGTGGGGGATGGAGGTGTAGAGTGACTGGACGTCTATAGGGGGGTTGCACGTAAGGTCACTGGGTCATAGGGCTTGACCCACGGAGCCGCTCAATCCATCTGGAGGACATCCGTAACTTCCGGTATATGTTATTAATGCAAGAAACGCGTACTTTCCTACCTGTTAAAAACCGGCAAAATGTTGAATGTTTGCGCTGTAACAAATTGTGGAAGTCGGGGTAAGCGTGAGCGAAATCCAAAAGTGAAGCGAAATTTAGGTAAAGAGAAGCGAGAGCTGAAGGGACAACAACAGCTAAAGTGCTTGGTGAACATTGGCTGTGCAGATATCGGAATTGAAAATATTGGGAATTATCGCGTTTGCTCAATGTATTTCATCAACAGTAAGGCATTATTTGTGGTTTTTCTTGATTCCTTTGGTATCTAAAAAGTCTCAGCAGTGACAAATCTGGCTGTAAATTTTACTTCAAAGGCGTTTTCTTTTTGTATGTAAAACCCACATGAGAACCATGCTAGATTTTAAAATTTTACAGCCAGATTTATCACTTCTGAAAGTTTTTAGATGCCAAAGGAATCAAGAAAAGACACAAATACTGCCTTAGTTGATGAAATGTGTAGATTGATGCTGTTCAGCGGTTAACCACATGTTGCTAGCTTTACTAACTTCACCCCATCACCAATGCTATAACAGCACTCCCCTCCTCCTGCAGTCAGTCAGTCAGATGCTGCATGAGGTCCTGTCGGCTGACAGCTTCCTATGCTGTGCTTGTACAACAGTGATTCAAGTTATGTTTGATCTAATGATCTATTGTGATCATTTGCACATCATTTAAATGGTGTCAGAAGTGGGATCCGAACTGGCCTCAAACCAGACGCTCAAAAGACTGACGCCATCGCCGAGATGCCAGCCCCCACTGATGTGAAAGCCCTGCAGCGCTTCCTGGGTCTGGTGAACTACCTCGGCAAATTCATCCCGAACCTCAGTGAGCTGAGCTCTCCACTACGACAGCTTCCGAAGAAAGATACCACATGGTTGTGAATCCAGCAGCACCAGGCAGCTTTCGAGGTGCTCAAGTCCAAGCTGAGCAGTGCGTCGACCCTAGCCTTCTTTGATCTTAATAGTCTGGTGACGATCACTTGTGATGCCTCAAAATTTGGACTTGCCGCAGCTTGTCTACAAACGTCCTCTGATGGCACCTTACAGCCGTATCATAGAAACATAGAAAACATAGAAATTAGGTGCAGGAGTAGGCCATTCGGCCCTTCGAGCCTGCACCGCCATTCAATATGATCATGGCTGATCATCCAACTCAGTATCCTGTACCTGCCTTCTCTCCATACCCTCTGATCCCCCTTAGCCACAAGGGCCACATCTAACTCCCTCTTAAATATAGCCAATGAACTGGCCTCAACTACCCTATGTGGCAGAGAGTTCCAGAGACCCACCACTCTCTGTGTGAAAAAAGTCCTTCTCATCTCGGTCCTAAAGGATTTCCCCCCCTTATCCTTAAGCTGTGACCCCTTGTCCTGGACCTCCCCAATCATATACATCTCGCACCTTGACTGAAACAGAGCAGCTCTATGCTCAAATCGAGAAGGAGCTGTTGGCTGTCGTGTTCGCGTGCACGAAGTTCCGCAACTTCCTCTATGGGAACACCTACACGGTAGAGACGGATCATCAACCCCTGGTGACAATCCTTAATAAGCCCATCCATGCCGCTCCGCTCGCCTTCAACGTATGATGCTGCAATTGCAGGGTTATGACTTCAAGATGACTTATAAGAAGGTCAAAGACATCTTGCCGATGCTCTCTCTCGTGCCCCACGGGCTTCCTTCGAACAACATCCACACGAGCGAGAAAGTTTCAAGGTCCTCTGTGTCGACTTCGTCTCCAGCAGACAGCTACGCACCCTGGCTACACATACTGCCGCCGATTAAAACACTCCAAGTCTATCATCCATTATCAAGACAGGGTGGCCTGACAAGATATCCAGCACGCCCATGGCGGTGCAGCCGTTTTTCCTCGTCCGTGACGAGCTGGTTGTGCAAGAGGGTATCGTCGTCGAAGGCCACAAAGAGGTGGTGCCCTCGTCGCTAAGAGACGAGTACTTTGCGGAGGCACACAGCGGACTCCCCGGAGCTGACGCCACGCTTGCGTGTGCCCGCGATCTCTTTTACTGGCCGGGGATGGTGAAATACATCCAAGACCGCGTATCTTCATGCCCTGCCTGCAACAGCCTCATGCCTCATCAACAGCGACAAGCGTTCCTACAGTAACCCCCCGCCAGCAATGCCCTGGACGTCGCTGGCGGCAGACATCTTCGAGTGGTGTGGCAAACACTATCTCGTTCTCGTCGACTCATCTCCAATTGGTTCGAGATTGACCAGCTGCACTCCCTCACATCCGAGTCTGTCATACGAAAAATGAAACAACACTTCTCTGCCTATGGCACTCCGGTGAGCCTGCAGACCGACAACGGCCCCCAGTTCAGCAGCCACACGTTCAAGTATTTTGCTCATCAATGGAACTTTCAGCACATCACAAGTAGTCCAGAATATCCACAAAGCAACGGACTTGCTGAACGCAATGGAGAAGCGCAATGGAGCGTGCACGTGATGGAGCGTGCACGTATTTCACATACGGACATTTACCTGGATCTGCTGAATCTCCGGAATGGTGGTGGTGCCCTGGCTCACCAGCTCAACGCCTGATGTCTGATGTCTCGCTTGACAGGATCTCCCCCCAGCTGATCCCCCGAGTGCTCAAACCCGCTAACGTCCAGAGACGCCTCCAGGAGAAGAAAGACATACAGAAGCGGTATGCTTCCCACCCCTCTGCGGCTCACATTTAGCACTACCAACGGGGCCTCGCCCGTAAAATCGTCTACCTTTCGATCTCCACAGACGGGCTCGGTGACTTCCTCGCTTCATGGTCTTCGTTCTCCTTTTCTCGATGGGGGGGGGGGGGGGGGGGGGGGGAGGGTTTGTTTCGCACGCGCTCAGGCCATGTGAGTCGACCCCTGGACAGATATGGGGAATATGTTTAATATGTGCATGCCACCCCATGTTTGACGAGTGTGTTTCATTTAAAAGGGGAAGGATGTAGATTGATGCTGTTCACCCCGTGTGAGAAAAGGGGTTAACAGACATGGTTGATTTAAACTAGGAATAGAAAAAATGTAGCTTAGAAAGAAATAAGGTTTCAACAAAGCCAGACTGTTAGTGGATAGAAAGTAACGACAGATAGAACAGAGCACAGAGAGAACTTTGAGATAAAAAGTAGCAGACAGATAAAAACTTCAGTATAAGCCTTTGACATCAGGAGATGTTCCGAGGCGTTCCTGGACTTTCTCGTGGGAATGTGGGCTTTATGTTATAATTAAAAAGAGGCAAAATGGTGAGAAAAGAGGGTGTGGCTATAATGTAATGAAATGTATAAAGATAGAATACATCCCGACCCTCGGTGTGCCTCTGGGGGAGAGGAAAGCAGAGGCACCTATTCTGCAGAATATTATCTTAATAAAAGCTTCTTTGCTGACTTTGTCTCAAACAGCATTTGTGATTTTTTATATCTCACAACCCGCTAACCACATGTTGCTAGCTTTACTAACTCCACCCCATCACCAATGCTATAACAGCACTCCCCTCCTCCTGCAGTCAGTCAGATGCTGCATCGACTCCTGTCGGCTGACAGCTTCCTATGCTGTGCTTGTACAACAGTGATTAAAGTTATGTTTGATCTAATGATCTATTGTGATCAGTTGCACATCATTTACAAAATGCAGTGAGCAAACGGCCAATGTTCGTCAAGCACTCTGGCTGTTGTCACTTCAGCTCTCGCTTTTATCTACCGCCATTTCGCCACTGTGAAGTAGGCTAAATGTCTCTCACGCTTATCCCGATTTCCGTAATTATTTACAGCGCACAAATTGACATTTTCAGCGGGTCTTAACGGGCCCGCTACGCTGGAAACAATGGTGAGTGCTTACCTGCAGTTCATCGCATGGATTGCAGAGAAGGTTCACCAGACTGATTCCTGGGATGTCAGGACTGTCTTATGAACAAAGACTGCATAGACTCGGTTTATACTCTCTAAAATTTAGGAGATTGAGAGGGGATCTTATAGAGGGTAGTTGAGGCCAGTTCATTGGCTATATTTAAGAGGGAGTTAGATGTGGCCCTTGTGGCTAAGGGCATCAGAGGGTATGGAGAGAAGGCAGGTACGGGATACTGAGTTGGATGATCAGCCATGATCATATTGAATGGCGGTGCAGGCTCGAAGGGCCGAATGGCCTACTCCTGCACCTAATTTCTATGTTTCTATGTTCTACTCCACTAGGCGTAGCATAGCAACAGTACGGGTCATGGGTCGTGACCCGACTGCCGTGAAACCTCCCTATGGTGAAGATGAGGGGGATGGGGGCTAGAGAGCGGAATGCCCGGAGACGACGGAGAGTGTCTGAGGTGTCTTGAAAATAGGTTGGGAGGGATTTAACCAGGGGGGAAAGGATGGAGTCGAGGTATGTGGAAATAAGGGTTACACAAAAAGCTGGAGAAACTCAGCGGGTGCTGCAGCATCTAAGGAGCGAAGGAGATAGGCGACGTTTCGGGTCGAGACCCTTCTTCAGACCATGTGGAAATAAGTTTGGTAGGGCACGAGCTGGTGCCCCTAACTAAGATGGCCGTCTCCCCTCCGGTTCAGTGACACTTCTGCCCCTAACTAAGATGGCCGCCTAACCTAGGATCCAGTGACACTTCTACCCATAACTAAGATGGCCGTCTCCCCTCGGGTTCAGTGAGACTCGTGCCCCTCATTAAGATGGCCGCCTCACCTCGGGTTCAGTGACGCTTCTGCCCCTAAACTAAGATGGCCGTCTCCCCTCGGGTTCAGTGATGCTGGTGCCCCCTAACTAAGATGGCCGCCTCACCTAGGATTCAGTGACACTTCTTCCCCTAACAAAGGTGGCCGCTTACCCTCGGGTTCAAGTGATGCTGGTGCCCCTAACAAAGATGGCCGCTTACCCTCAGGTTCAGTGACCCTTCTGCCCCTAATTAAGATGGCCGCCTCCCTAGGATTCAGCAAAGATCCGATAGCGGACACTTCTGCCCCTAACAAAGATGGCCGTCTCCCCTCGGGTTCAGTGATGCTGGTGCCCCTAACAAAGATGGCCGACGCCACCCTCAGCGGCGGCGTCCCTCGTTGACGCCACGACCCGGGCCTGCTGCCGGCTTGGCCGCCCGCCGCCGCTGCTGGAGGAGTGACCGGTCGGGAGGGCAGGTGAGTGGCTGTGGGTGAGGGCCGGGGCCGGGGCCGGGGTGGGGGGAGAGAAGTCCCTTGGCAGCGTGTTGGTTGCCGGCCGGGCTGCGGGTGCAACAACTAGGCCCGGCCGGTGGAGGGGAGACCGCGACTGAAGGTAGACGCCAGATGCTGGAGTAACTCGGCGGGACCGGCAAGGCAGCAGCATCTCCGGGTGGGAGGAAGGCGACCCTGCCTGTCCCGCTGAGACACTGCAGCATGTTGTGTCCATCTGCGGTGCAAACCTGCGTCTGTAGTTCCTTCCTGCACTGACGGGGCCCAGTTGTGGCCGCCTCCTACTACAGGGACAGGTCATGGGGCTCAGTCCCGTCTCCCCACCTCTTATCCTCGTTGACCATTGACCTTCCGGGGGTCCACGTTGCTCCCCCCACCCCCCACTGGTTGTCTTTCTCCCCCCCACCCACTGGTTGTATTTCTCCCCCCCACCCCCACTGGTTGTCTTTCTCCCCCCCACCCACTGGTTGTATTTCTCCCCCCTACCCCCAGGGGTTGTATTTCTCCCCCCCACCCCCACTGGTTGTATTTCTCCCCCCCCCCCCACTGGTTGTCTTTCTCCCCCCCACCCCCACTGGTTGTCTTTCTCCCCCCCACCCACTGGTTGTATTTCTCCCCCCCACCCCCACTGGTTGTATTTCTCCCCCCTACCCCCAGGGGTTGTCTTTCTCTCCCCCACCCCCACTGGTTGTATTTCTCCCCCCCACCCACTGGTTGTATTTCTCCCCCCCCCCACTGGTTGTATTTCTCCCCCCCCCCCCCCCCACTGGTTGTCTTTCTCCCCCCACCCCCCCCCACTGGTTGTATTTCTCCCCCCCCCCCCCCACTGGTTGTATTTCTCCCCCCCACCCCCACTGGTTGTCTTTCTCCCCCCCCCCACTGGTTGTATTTCTCCCCCCCCCCCCCACCACTGGTTGTATTTCTCTCCCCCCACCCCCAGCGGTTGTATGTTGTCCCTCCCCACCCCCAGGGGTTGTATTTCTACCCCCCACCCCCAGGGATTGTATGTTGCTCCCTCCACCCCCACTGTTTGTATTTCTCCCCGCACCCCCAGGGGTTGTATTTTGCTTCTCCCCCACCCCCAGCGGTTGTATTTTGCCCCTCCCCACCCCCAGGGGTCCATGTTGCTCTCCCCACCCCCAGGGTTTGTATATTGCTCCCGCCCATTCACGGGGGGGTCCACGTTTCCTCCCCACCCTCAGGGGTTGTATGTTGCTCCCCCCCACCCATGGTAGCAATGTTACAAAATTTTGAGATTTAAAAAATCAAGTCTGCAATTTATCCCATCAGATAAAGCATTAAAAGAAGTTTAATTTGACACCTAATTCACTTTCATATCTTCAATATTAAGAAAGTTATGACCATTTTCATACTCGGAAATTAGCATCTTGTTCCCCATTGCCTTTCAATTGACTCAAAAGCATGATCTAGAATCGTTAAAAGCCCATAACTTTCTTAAACATTAAGAGAACTCAATGAAATTTCCAGGTATTATAGATTGAAGCATTCTGAAACAAATATGAAACAATCTTACTTGGATGACCTGAAATTAAAGCATATAATTAGTTAGTTATCTAATTGTAGCTAATTACAAACTTCAATGAGTAGATCTAAACATCTATCCATTTCTTAAGAAAAGATAAACTTTTTTTAAATTGCCTAAGTGTCCAAATAACATTCACACAATAATCCACAATATAACATAATTTTTAAATCTCATTTTCATGAATTTATAGGCCAAATGGAAGGAATTTAGTGTTTAATGCCTGTAAATTAATGGCCATTTAAATCAACTAGCGAGTGGGTTTTAGTGGAATGCGGTGGATTGGAACGTTGCAGTTTGCAACAGTATAAAAAATACACCCGGTTCATACATTTTTTTTTGGACCCCATTTCGCAACATGAAAATATTATTAAAGCCTCCATAAAAACCAACTTTTAATATAAAAATAAACTATTTACCTTTTTTTCTCCCCTACGCAAAATCCTTCCCGTTATCGGCGCTCACGGCTTTTAAAGGTGATTTTTAAATTACTCTAGATAATAAATAATCTAGCGTAATTTAAAAATACCTTCATTAATGAAATGTCGGAGCGATTTTTCTTCCGCAAAGAAATCGCACGATATGGATCGACTTGCCCAGTCTGAAGAAAAACAGCACTTTAAGCCCGCCCCCCCCCTCTGAAAGGCGCCAAAGGCACGCACACGGGGAGCGGCAGAACTGCAGCGCTGCTCAAGGTAAGTTTTGTAACATACCTACCCATGGTGGTCCACATTGCTTCCCCCACCACCTCACTGAGGGTTATTTTCTCATTGCATCTTTCCCCATCCTCTGGGATCCACACACTCCACTCATCTCCCCCCCCCCCCCCCCACCTCTAGGGGTGCATGTGGCCTCCCCTCCACCCCCCTTGAGGGTCCATGTTGCTACCCCACACCCTACCCCCTGGGAGACAACGTTGCCTTCCACCCCACCCTCTGGGGTCCACATTGGCCCCTCGACCCCCCTCCCCACCTCTCAAACTGCCAGAGACTGCTCTGAAAATAATTGAAGTAAAACTCCTCACTAGTGGTTGTTTCTGAACAAACTATTAGTACATTGGCTGAAGCCTCTGTCACTGGTCTGTGTGTTTAGGAAGTAGCGTTTGTGTGTGGTCTGGCTCCATCTTCTTTGATTGGAACGGTCGCTAATGGGAATCAGAGAGAATGTGGTATTTTGATCGGGGGAAATATTACAGAGTAACATAGGATTGGGAATCGGGTGAGGGGTAGTTGGTAAAATGCCATACTGAGTGTCAAGGTTTGCAAACTAACCATTCTTCCAAATAACCCACGGATGGTGGGTATTGAGAGGTGATGTTAGGGAGATGTGGCTTCTGACTCCTCCAGAACAAACCACTTAGTCAAGAGTCAAGGTAGACAAAAATGCTGGAGAAACTCAGCGGGTGAGGCAGCATCTACGGAGCGAAGGAATAGGTGACGTTTCGGGGTGAGATCCTTCTTCAGACTGATGTGGGGGGGGGGGGCTGGAAGAAGAAAGGAAGAGACAGAGACAGTGGGCTGTGGGAGAGCTGGGGAGGGGAAGGAGGGAGAAAGCAAGGACTACCTGAAATTGGAGGAGTCAATGTTTATATCGCTGGGGTGTAAACTGCCCAAGTGAAATATAAGGTGCTGCTCCTCCAATTTGCGGTGGGACTCACTCTGGCCATGGAGGAGGCCCAGGACAGAAAGGTCGGATTCGGAATGAGAGGGGGAGTTGAAGTGCTGAGGGAGTCGAGAGTCAAGAGTGTTTTATTGTCATATGTCCCAGATAGAACAATGACATTCTAACTTGCTGCAGCACAACAGAATATGTAAACATAGTATATGATAAATGACAGAGAAAAAAAAAGTTCAGTGTGTGTATATACACATACTCACAAGTGCACACACACATATATATTTATATACACGTAGACACATACTCAAAAAACACCAATGGGTGATAAAGTGTTTCCTCATCTCTGTTCTAAATGCCTTGCCCATTATTCTAGCGTGTCCAAACCCTTAATGATCTTATATGTTTCAATAAGATCCCCTCTCATCCTTCTAAATTCCAGAGTATACAAGCCCAGCTTCTCCATTCATTCAGCATATGACAGTCCCGGGAATTAACCCTGTGAACCTTTCCTCCAAGAACAACGCTTTCCTCCCGCATCCTAAAGAAATGCTGGTTTGTCGGCCAATTGGCATCTTTAAATGCGTGAAGGAGAGGATAGGGTAGAGTGTGCAGGGGAGATTGTAAAATGCGTGATTGGTAAGGCTGTCAAGGGTTATGGGGAGAAGGCAGGAGAATGGGCTTCTTCTTCTTTCGTGTGGCGTGCACAGCCTTAAGTTGTTGGACAACTTGTTCTATTTGATCTTCCGTTTATGCACGCCGAGTTGATTGCATTAGTCGAAACAGGGCGGCCCACGTGAAGGTTGCAATCTTCCACCCCGAGAATGGGGTTGAGAGGGAGAGAAAGATCAGCCATGATAGAATGGTGGAGTAGACTCGATGGACTGAATGGTCTGAATCTACTCCTATGACTTGTGATATGGAAGTTGGATCATGTGAAACTAGTGTGAACGTTTTATCAATGATAATAGTGGTAAATGGACGATAGGTGCAGTGCCTTCGAGCCAGCACTGCCACTCAATGTGATCATGGCTGATCATCCCCAATCAGTACCCCGTTCCGGCATTCTCCCCATATCCCCTGACTCTGCTACCTTTCTTTCCTTTAAAATCTTTTTATTAGTTTTTTTTCCAAAAACAAAACATAAACAAAAACAAAACAAAAAGAATAATGATAAACATAACAATGATATTGTTACATAGGGATCAGGATTACATTAATAACAGGTATAACCTAATATGAGTCCAGTGTCAAAATACACATTGAATATAGACCTCTATGTAAATATAGTTAAATGTTTAAAAGAAAACTTATATATATTTTAAAAAAGAGAAAAAGAGGAAAAAAAAGAGAAAAAAGGAAAAAACAAAACGCTGCTAAACTAGAAAAAAAGCAAAACAGAATCTAAACTGAGAATTTCAACAATTTAAGTCCCTGTTTGTTGTCAAGTCCGTTCCACTGTATAAAGGTAAACATTTTTTATAACGGTTGGAGAGGGAACAATTTATGTTGTATGAAAGTGTTGAATAAATCTTCCCCAAGTACTATCAAATTTAACCAAGGGTTCAACAATGTCACTCCTAATTTTTTCTAAATTTAAACATGATATTGTTTCAGAGTACCAATGGAGTGTGGTCAGAGGGTTAGAGTCTTTCCATTTAAATAAAATAGATCTTCTGGCAATTAATGTTGTAAAAGCAATCAGCCGATGGGCGGAATGGGACAAATGAATAGAATCTAACATTGGTAGCGCAAAAATTGCAGTAAATCTGCTACCTTTAAGAGCTCTATCTAGCTCTCTCTTGAAAGCATCCAGAGAACCAGCCTCCACCGCCCTCTGAGGCAAAGAATTCTACAGCCTCACAACTCTCTGTGTGAAAAAGTGTTTCCTCGTCTCCGTTCTAAATGGCTTGCCCCTTATTCTTAAACTGTGACCTCTGGCTTTGGACTCCCCCAACATCGGGAACAAGTTTCCTGCGTCTAGCGGCAGAAGGTTCTATTTCCATGCTGTATGTTTGAATCGGGCAATCTATCAATTATCACTATGATAGGCGCAAAAGGCTGGAGTAACTGAGCGCGACAGCATCTCTGGAGATGATCAGCTCTTGAATTAAGACGGGTACAGTCGCTGCCTTACTGCGCCGGTCACCCGGTTTTGACCCTGACTACAGGTGCTGTCTGTACAGTGTTTGTAACGTTTTCCTTATGACTGGGTTTTCTGCGGGTGCTCCAGTTTCCCCTCCGCACTCCAAAGACGTACAGGTTTGTAGGTTAATTGGCTTCGGTAACAAATTGTAAATTGTCCCTCGGGTGCAGGGTAGTGCTAGTATGCGAGGCTGATCGCTGGCCGGCGCGGACTCGGTGGGCCGAAAGGTCTGTTACCACCTGATCTCTGTACCGTCCACTCCCCTGACATCAGTCTGAAGAAGGGCCTCGACCGGAAACGACACACATTCAATAGATAATAGACAATAGGTGCAGGAGTTGGCCGTTCGGCCCTTCGAGCCAGTACCGCCATTCAATGTGATCATGGCTGATCATCCCCAATCAGTACCCCGTTCCTGCCATCTCCCCATATCCCCTGACTCCGCTATCTTTAAGAGCCCTATCTAGCTCTCTCTTGAAAGTATCCAGAGAACCGGCCTCCACCGTCCTCTGAGGCTAAGAATTGCACAGACTCACAACTCTCTGTGTGAAAAAGTGTTTCCACGTCTCCGTTCTAAATGGCCTACCCCTTATTCCTTGTCTCCAGAAATGCTTCCTGTCGCCACTGAGTTAATCCAGTTTTTTGCGTCTGTATCTTCGGTTGCATCCAAAGTGAAAGCTGGCTGCCTCGGAGCTAAGGTGGGGCGGGATGGGGAGGGGTTGCGGTGTGAAAAGCAAACAATGGTCTATTTTTCAGGCCTGAGCATGCTGGCTCAGGGCCGAATGGCCTACTCCTACACCTATTGTCTATTGTCTATTGAATAGGTGACGTTTCGTAGAAACATAGAAAATAGGTGCAGGAGGAGGCCATTTGGCCTTTCGAGCCAGCACCGCCATTCATTGTGATCCGCCATTCATGGCTGATCGTCCCGAATCAATAACCCGTGCCTGCCTTCTCCCCATATCCCCTGATTCCACTAGCCCCTAGAGCTCTATCTAACTCTCTCTAAAATCCATCTAGTGATTTGGCCTCCACTGGCCTCCACAAATTCACGACTCCCTGGGTGAAAAAGTTTTTTCGCTCCTTTCAGGTCGTGACCCTTCTTCAGACTGATGTCTGAGCGTGGTACTGATTGGGGATGATCAGCCATGATCACATTGAATGGCGGTGGTGGCTCGATGGAGCCGAATGGCCTACTCCTGCACCTATTGTCTATTAAATGCCGACACAGTGCACCCCCTGCACACGCACCTGGATCTCCTGCCATCAGGCAAGAGATACCGCAGCATCAAAGTCCGGACAACCAGACAGCTAAACAGCTTCCTTCCACAGGCTGTGAGGCTGCTAAACAGTCACTCCACCTGATTCCGCTGTTCTTTTTGCACTGACACTTTAATAACAAACTCTGGCACTGGCCACTTAAATCAACTCAATTTACTTGTATTTTAATGTTGTTTTTAACTTGCACTTTTTTGAAGAAAGACTGGATAGACTTGGCTTGTACTCGCCAGAATTTAGAAGATTGAGGGGGAATCTTATAGAAACTAACAAAATTCTTAAGGGGTTGGACAGGCTAGATGCAGGAAGATTGTTCCCGATGTTGGGGAAGTCCAGGACAAGGGGTCACAGTTTAAGGATAAGGGGGAAGTCTTTTTGGACCGAGATGAAAAAAACATTTTTCCCACAGAGAGTGGTGAATCTGTGGAATTCTCTGCCACAGAAGGTAGTTGAGGCCAGTTGATTGGCTATATTTAAGAGGGCGTTAGATGTGGCCCTTGTGGCTACAGTGATCAGGGGGTATGGAGAGAAGGCAGGTACAGGATACTGAGTTGGATGATCAGCCATGATCATATTGAATGGCTGATCATCCTCGAAGGGCCGAATGGCCTACTCCTGCACCTATTTTCTATGTTTCTATGTTTTACTATTCCTGTTTTTATCAGGGACTGGATTGTTTTTATTTATGTGTGAAATGTTTAAGTTTTACGTGCGATGCTCTGGTATTCCCTGGGAAACGTCTTCTCGTTTTACACTGTACAACTGCTGCTTTGCAAGACAACTTCTTCTTTCATGTTGCGTGCACAGCCTAAAGTTGTTGGACAACGAGATTGATCCCTGGGACGGCGGGACTGTCATATGAGGAAAGATTGAAAAGACTAGGCTTGTATTCACTGGAGTTTAGAAGGTTGAGGGGTTATCTTATAGAAACCATATAACTATATAACAATTACAGCACGGAAACAGGCCCTCTCGGCCCTTCCAGTCCATGCCAACCATTTATTTTCCCCTCGTCCCATCTACCTGCACTCAGACCATACCCCGCCATTCCCTTCCCGTCCATATACCTATCCACTTTACTTTTAAATGTTAAAATCGATTCTGCCTCCACCACTTCTGCTGGAAGCTCATTCCACACAGCCACCACTCTCTGAGTAAAGAAGTTCCCCCTCCTGTTACCACTAAACTTCTGTCCCTTAATTCTCATGTCATGCCCTCTTGTTTGAATCTTCCCTACCCACAATGGGAAAAGCTTATCCACGTCAACTCTGTCCATCCCTTTCATAATTTTAAAGACCTCAATCAAGTCCCCCCTTAACCTTCTGCGCTCCAAAGAATAAAGACCTAACTTGTTCAACCTTTCGCTGTAACTTAGTTGCTGGAACCCAGGCAACATTCTAGTAAATCTCCTCTGTACTCTCTCTATTTTGTTGACATCCTTCCTATAATTAGGCGACCAAAATTGTACACCATACTCCAGAATTGGTCTCACCAATGCCTTTTACAATTTAACATTATTTCCCTACTCCTATATTCAATGCTCTGATTTATAAAGGCCAGCACACCAAAAGCTTTCTTTACCACCCTATCTACATGCGATTCCACCTTCAGAGAACTATGCACAGTTATTCCTAGATCCCTCTGTTCCACAGCATTCCTCAATTCCCTACCTATAAAACATATAAAATTATAAAAGAACTGGACAAGTTAGATGCAGGAAAAATGTTCCCAATGTTGGGCGAGTCCAGAACCAGGGGCCACAGTCTTAGAATAAAGAGGAGGCCATTTATGACTGAACTGAGAAATAAACTTTTTTACCCAGAGAGTTGTGAATTTGTGGAATTCCCTGCCACAGAGGGCAGTGGGGGCCAAATCACTGGATGGATTTAAGAGATAGTTAGATAGAGCTCTAGGGGCTAGTGGAGTCAAGGGATATGGGGAGAAGGCAGGCACGGGTTATTGATGGGGGACGATCAGCCATGATCACATTGAATGGCGGTGCAGGCTCGAAGGGCCGAATGGCCTCCTCTTGCACCTATTTTCTATGTTTCTATGACAACTTGTTCTATTTGATGTTAAAGAAGGAACTGCAGATGCTGGAGAATCGAGGGTAACACAAAAAGCTGGAGAAACTCAGCGGGTGCAGCAGCATCTAAGGAGAAGGAGATAGGCGACGTTTCGGGTCGAGACCCTTCTTCATCAGTTCTATTTGATCTTCAATTGAGGTAGTTGAGGCCAGTTCATTGGCTATATTTAAGAGGGCGTTAGATGTGGCACTTGTGGCTAAAGGGATCAGGGGGTATGGAGAGAAGGCAGGTACGGGATACTGAGTTGGATGATCAGCCATGATCACATTGAATGGCGGTGCAGGCTCGAAGGGCCGAATGGCCTACTCCTGCACCTATTTTCTATGTTTCTATGTTTCCCTCGAGTTGATTGCATTAGTCGAAACAGGGCGGACCCACGTGAAGGTTGCAATCTCCCACCCCGCCTGCGAGATGACAATAAAGGTTGATTGATTGACAATTTTTTTTTTCTCTCTCTGTCTTCGCAGCTGAAGAAGGACAGCAGGGTGGAGCAAAAATGACGAGCGACGGTCTCCCGGGCGACAAGCGAAAGCTGCAGAGCAGCCGGTACTCGGAGGAGTTCGTGCCGAAGAACGGGAAGATCTCGAAGAACTCCGCCGACCAGATTGACTGCGGGGCGGAGGGCCTGGCCAGGAAGGAGTTCACCTTCAGCGTGTGCGGGGACCCGGACAACATCCAGTACGCCTTCACCGGCGACCCCGACGGCGCCCTGATCACCGCCCTCAACTCCTCCTGCGACTTCGAGGAGAAGGTGAGGGTGGACAGCACCATCCTGGTGTACGGGGAGGGCGGGCTGAAGGGCCTGGTGAACGCCGACATCCCGTGCCGCTACCTGCCGCAGCACACGCACTTTCGCCTGCTCTTCCTGCGGGGGCCGGGGCGGGAGTCGGCGGGAGTCGGCGAGGGGCGGCCACCCCCGGCGACCCGCCCCGACTCCCGCCACGTCCTCTTCTACGTGGAGCCGAGCGGCCGCACGGTGGGCAACACCGCCCAGCGCATCGTGCTGGCCGACCGCATCGCCCAGGGCCAGACCAAGCTGTGCGTCCTGGGCTTCCACGGCCAGACCGTGCGCCAGGCGCTGGCCGCCGACGGCCGCTTCGACCCCCGCGTCCACGACGACACCCACAAGCTGCTGGAGAAGGTGGACCCGCCGCGCAAGTTCCAGTTCAACCACGCCGTGGACGGGCTGAACGGCCGCAGCTTCCAGGTGGAGATGAGCAGCTACAAGAAGAGGCCGCCGGCAGACGATGGAGGAGGAGGAGGAGGCGGTGGCAGGAACTGGAAGCCGAGAGCCGGCAAGGCGGCCGAGGCTTTGCTGCTGATGCCGCCGGGGCCGGCGGCTGCTGCTGCAACGGCCGGTGGGAGGGCGCCGGACAGCGGGCGCTACCCCTTGCCCCGGTGGCATGTGGAAGCCCGCAAGGCCGCGCTGCTGAGGTTCAAGCTGGCCGTGTCGAGGAACGCCGAGCTGGGCAACGTGTCGGAGAGGCAGTACTTGAACCGGCTGCACCAGGAGGCCCAGTCCCCCATCCCAGCCAGAGCCATCCGCCGTGTGATCGACCGCCTGGCCAGCGTGGGCTGCCTCAACTGGCAGACGCCCAGCGCCCAGGGAGGGGGCACCTGCTTCCTCCTGAGGGACAGGTACCTCCTCACCTCCTTCCACGCCGTGGAGATGATGGCCGGGAGCACCCCGCCCGACAGCTGGCCCGACGCCGTCCGCGACGCCGGCCAGGTCTTCTTCGGCTACGAGGAGGACGGGCAGAGGGGGCGGCCGCTCAAGCTGGCCGCCTGGCTGGAGATCTTCGACCAGGCGCTGGACTACGCCGTGCTGGAGCTGCAGGAGAGCCCGCCCGGGGTGCAGGGGCTGGCCGACCACTGCGCCCTGCCGCCGCCGGAGGCCGGCAACCTGTACATCGCCGGCCACCCCGACGGGCAGGTGAAGAAAGTGTGCCCTTGCTCGCTGATGAGCTGCGGCCAGCCGGCGGCCGGGGACGCGGCCAACCTGCTGGAAAACCTCCGCTCCGCCATCGCCGGAGGGGACGCCGAGAACTACCTGCCCGACATCGTCATGGTGGCCAGCCACGCCTTCAACCGGGCCAGGTACCCCAATACCATCCTCTACAAAGCGGACTTCCACCACGCCGCCTCGGGCTCTCCCATCTTCAACGCCGACGGCCGGGTGGTTGGCCTGCACTGCGGGGGGGAGATCCACAAGAAGAACAAAGACCCCGAGAGGTTCTACGTCGAACTGGGGCGCTCCATCAAGCTCATCCTCCACAACATGGCCTGCAAAATCGACACGCTGGCAACGGAAAAAGCAAAGCAGATCATCAAGGACTTGCAAGGTTCTTTCAAATGAAACGTGTCTGCCAATGGAGAGAAGAACAGACATGCCACGACCAGGCTGGATGTGGAGTTTCTCATGTGTGCGGAAAAGGTGCATCTGACTATTGTTTCAAAGGGTTTCACCTGAAACACGAACTCATCCTTTTCAGAACTGTTTGGGATAGCGATGATTCCAATAGAATTTAGCTTGCATGTGCTTTACATATTGGGGCCAATGAGGAACATTGCATACCGAACTTTTGCCCGATGTAATAACATACATTTACCAGGGTGCTAAATACTTGAAATACGGAGTTATGAGTTTGGGAAATGCAGATAACACATTTTCTGTATTCTTGCATTAGGTGACATTTGCTGTTCTGAAAGTTAATATGGTTAAAAAGGTATTTGGTATTTTTGGACAGCATCTCTGGAGAAAATGAATAGGTGCCCTTCTTCCGACTTATTCCTTCTCTCCAGAGATACTGCGAGTTTCTCCAGCTTTTTATGTCTATCGTCGGTTTAAGCCAGCATCTGCACTTCCTTCCTACACACGAACAATTCCCATCATTCCAACGTTCCCCTCCATTTTAATCTCCAAAAGGTTGTGTGTTTTTTTGCAAATTGTCCGTCTCAGAGCAGCTTAAAAATCACAATAGCAAACAAGTTGCTAATAATTCAACGAGTTTAGAAATCAGGTCAGATTGGGCACGTTTACTGGCTCCAACCAGATCGGGCAGCTATTCTGGTATCTTGTGAAGATGTTTACAAGATCTTGTTTCTTCTAAGAATGCCTTCATTTAAGGTGGTTGTTGTATTTTTTTGCATTTTATGTCATTTACAATGAAGCTAATGCATAAAAAAATTAAATGCAAAGTTAGCCCCATCACTGACCACATTATTTTGTTTTCCCCTTGTATAATCTAGGATAATGTCCTCGAAAGTTGTTTAGAAGGGCAGTGGTCCCTCTTTGTTTTATAATTTTTTTTGCCTTTTAGACTTGTGAAAATATTTGTCCATGCAGTAAATTTGTCAATTTGACAATAAGCAAATGGTGATAATAACAGTGGAAACAAGTTTAATTTGGCTTCTTCAGAGTTGCAACTTCATGCCTCGAGCACAGATTTATTGTTTTATTTTCACCCCACCCCTTCCCCAAATGTATATATTGACATCTAGTCTATTTACATTTATAGAAATGGCTTCTGATCAAGATTCTTGCCAGCCAGAGCAAGATGTTAATAAAGCCTAGAATAGTAGAGGAAGTGGCCCTTTGGGATGAAAACGGTTACAAGACATTCTGCAGTTCCTTGTTTGTACACTTTACCCCCTGCCAGAGGAAGATTATGCACACTTTTTTTGACCCTGCCCTCCTTTGGCAATGCCCCCTCCTTATTTTTTCAGGCTGCGAAAAGTTAACAAATCGTTTTCTCTGGACGTTCTCGAGAATGCAACCAGAGAAGAATACAGCGGGATCGCGGAACAGAGGCCACTTGCCTAAGCGGGATTTGATGAGGAATGTGAAACAGTTTCTAATGATGGGGTTACTTGCATCAATCAGATGCATGAAATCTGGTTGCTTTGTTTATTTGTCTAAACCCAAAGATGCAATGATCAATTGTTCAATTTTGCTTGCCTTCAAACTCAACACAGGATTGGCAATGAAACCAGTCCATGACTCAAAGAATCAAGTACTGTATTAATTTCTGAGCCAGATGGGCTGATGATTATTCATGAAATTATTTAGGTGATTACTTGCAGTTTGTCGGGGTCAAAGTTATGCCTTTTCTTTGTAAAGTGGAGTTAAACACCTGGGTAATTGCATGTTATATTTTCAAATTTGGATTTATTTTAGTATTGAGTTTGTTTCAAAGTCGTGTTCCTCAGCACTATATACAAGTTATTTACAATTAAAAAAATCTGGTAAACCTGATTATTGTCTTTCAAATGTAATATTGTGCACATAATATATACAAGTTTTGAAACATTAGCTCTTTGTAAAAGGCCCGCTTCAAAAAATAGTTGAGTATTTATAAAATTCCTGATAGGAATAGTTTATTCAATGAAGCAAGTTTGAGGAATATTGATGAATACTGAAGTTTCAAAGTACACGGTGAACATAAGTGATAGGAGTAGAATGAGGCCATTGGGCCCTTCAAGTCCACTCTGCCATTCAATCATGGCTGACCTATCTCTCTCTCCTAACCCCATTCTTCAGCTTTCTCCCCATAACCCATGACACCCGCAAAAAAATCTATCAATCTCTTCCTCAAATATATTCACTGACTTTGCCCCCACAGCCTTCTGTTGCAAAGAATTCCACATATTCACCACCCTCTGAGTAAAGAAATTCCTCCTCATCTCCTTCCTAAAAGAACGTCCTTTAATTCTGAGGCTATGACCTCCAGTCCTGGACTCTGCCACCAATGGAAACATCCTCTCCACATCCATTCTATCCAAGCCTTTCACTATTAACATAGAAAATCGCTTGTACTCGCTGGAATTTAGAAGATTGAGGGGGGATCTTATAGAAACTTACAAAATTCTTAAGGGGTTGGACAAGCTAGATGCTGGAAGATTGTTCCCGATGTTGGGGGAGTCCAGAACAAGGGGTCGCAGTCTAAGGATAAGGGGGAATTCCTTTAGGACCGAGATGAGGAAAACATTCTTTACACAGAGAGTGGTGAGTCTCTGGAATTCTCTGCCACAGAAGGTAGTTGAGGCCAGTTCATTTGGCTATATTTAAGAGGGCGTTAGATGTGGCACTTGTGGCTAAAGGGATCAATGGGGTATGGAGAGAAGGCAGGTACGGGATACTGAGTTGGATGATCAGCCATGATCACATTGAATGGCGGTGCAGGCTCGAAGGGCCGAATGGCCTACTCCTGCACCTATTTTTCTAAACATAGAAAATAGGTGCTGGGGGAGGCCATTCATTGCGATCATGGCTGATCGTGCCCAATCAATAACCCGTGCCTGCCTTCTCCCCATATCCCTTGATTCCACTAGCCCCAAGATCTCGATCTAACCCTCTCTTAAATCTATCCAGTGATTTGGCCTACACTGCCCTCTGTGGCAGGGAATTCCACAAATTCACAACTCTATGGGTGAAAACGTTTTTTCTCACCTCAGTCTTAAATGGCCTTCCCTTTATTCTAAGACTGTGCCCCCTGGTTCTGGACTCGCCCAACATTGTACATATTCTGTAGGTTTCAATGAGGAACCCCCCCTCATTCTTCTGAACTCCAGCGAATACAGGCTCAGTGGCATCAAATTCTCATCATATGTTAACCGACTAATTCTTGGGATCATTCTTGTAAACCTCCCCTGGACCGTCTCCAGACCCTGTCCATTTCCCTTGAGCTCGTGACTGGTCTTTATCACTATGATCTATATCATCTGGTGTTCAGAGGCTGAAAATGTGGTGCTGTTTATTGGTGTTAAATTAACTCTACCCCGGTGGTTACGGTGGTGCAGCGGGTACAACAAATGCAGCATTCGAAACCCGGGTTCGATCCCGACTACGGGTGCTGTCTGCACGGACTTTGTACTTTCTCCCCGCGACCAGCGTGGGTTTTCCCCCAAGATCATCGGTTTCCTCCCGCACTCCAAAGACGTACAGGTATGTAGGTTAATTGGCTTGGTATGAATGTAAAAATATTGTCACTGGTGATAGGATACTGTTAATATGCGGGGATCGATGGTCGGCGCGGACCCGGTGGGCCGAAAGGGCCTGTTTCCGTGCTGTATCTCTAAACTAAAAACAAAACTAAAGGAAGGCACATTTTTAACTTATTTTTATTTTTTAAAGTTTCTGTGGT
This sequence comes from Raja brachyura, assembly GCA_963514005.1. Next base: position 65,131 of record CAUPSL010001302.1, on the reverse strand, counting down.
TCTCCTTTACTTTTGCAATGGAGCGCCAGCTGTAGTGTTGAAACATGCTCAATCATTTTACTCGTGATATGTCATCCAATGTTTGCTGATGAAGCATTGGCTATACCGCTGAAATTTGCTTAAGTCATGTTTACTGGTGGTCTGAGGGGGTCCCAGCCTTGCAGCTACTGCCTCAGTCACACTGATCGATTCTCACATTACTACGTATGCGAGGCCCACTCTACACAAAAGGCGCTTGGAAACCACTGCGATGAATAACTGCCTCGGCACTCTCTGGGAGGAGCGAGCTAATATCTTCATCACTTTCCATCCACTCGTCTTGTTCGCAGAAGACTTTGGTCGGCCGCGAGCATCGGCCAGCCGGTGATCTTTAAGGAGGCGGCCTGGATTTCCCTTTCTTGCGCCTAATCTGTCCTTTCCTCCTCGTCAGTCATCTCCCTCTCCTCTTGGTCGGCGATCACTGCTGCACTCAGAGCCTGCAGTTCGTCCAGCACCTCTGCAAGAGAATCTGGAAGAGTAAAATAACCTATTACTCTGCAACTTTCATGACCCTTGATTTCCCTCTCTCCCTGTCCCTCCCCCTTCCCAGTTCTCGAACCTGTCTGACCAAAGATCATAGAAGGCTAAGATGGACCACTCCTGCAAAATCCAACGGACAGAGGTGTAGTACGCAACGGAGCAGAACGTCCGCCATTTTAGGAACCCGACTTCCCTTATGCCTCTGTGTTGCGGGGGAACAGGACGTGTGTGTGATATAGCTCATCTACCAAGTCACATCTTTTTGTTGATTTTCTTTTTAAATGTTTTCCTCCCTGCTTATTCAATCTGTTTCTGCCCATTTCCCTCCCATTCTTCCTCCCCATCCCCATGCTCTAGTATCCGAGTCCGACTGCCCCCTGATTACACGTTATCTCTGTTTGCTTTGTTGTCACCTTCTCCTAGCTAACAAGTAGGTAAGTTTATTGGCCAAGTATTCACATACAAGGAATTTGCCTTGGTGCTCCGCCCACAAGTAACAACAGGACATACAGTGACAGTTACGAATGACTCTGAAAACACTAAACATTAATAATAATAAAACATTATTGATAAAACACCATTGATCAAGCGTGTGAACCAACAAAATACCAGATCAAAGGGAGGCTACCGATTTTTGGCTGTTGAGTAGAGCAACTACTCGTGAATAAAAACTTTTTATGTCTGGCTGTGGCAGCTTTGACAGTCCGGAGTCGCCTTCCAGAGGAAAGTGATTCAAAGAGTTTGTGGCCAGGGTGAGAGGGGTCAGAGATGATCTTGCCCGCTCGCTTCCTGGCCCTTGCAGTGTACAGTTCATCAATGGAGGGAAGGTTGCAGCCAATAATCTTCTCTGCTGATCGGACGATTCGCTGCAGCCTCCAGGTGTCGTGCTTGGTGGCTGAGCTAAACCAGACCATGATGGAGAAGGAGAGAACAGACTCCACGATGGCCGTGTAGAATTGGACCATCGTTGCCTGTGGCAGATTGTGCTTCCTCAGCTGCCGCAGGAAGTACATCCTGTGTTGTGCCTTTTTGACTGTGGAGTCGATGGTAGCCCCCCCCACTTAAGGTCCTTGGAGATGATGGTTCCCAGGAACAATTATCTATTCCACACGTTCCTTGATTTCCCCATCTCTTTTGATGTCTCGTTTCCATACCTCACCCTCTCCCCGACTCTCAGTGTGAAGAAGGGTCTTGACCTGAAACATCGCCCATTTCTTCTATCCAGAGATGCTGCCTGTCCCGCTGAGTTACTCCAGCATTTTGAGTCTATCTTTGGCGAAAGGCACACTAGTTGACGCAAGGACGAAGATCATACAAATGCCAATGTTATGATCTAGAAACAAAGAACTGCAGATGCTGGTTAATACACAACAGGACACAAAGTGCTGGAGTAACTCAGATCAGGCAGCATCTTTGGACGAGATGAATAGGTGACGTTTCGAAGCCAGCACTTCCATTCACTGTGAACATGGCTGATCATGAACAATCAGTACCCCATTCCTGCCTTCTCTCCATATCCCCTGACTCCCCTATCTTTAAGAGCTCTATCTAACTCTTTCTTGAAAGCATCCAGAGAATTGGCCTCCACTGCCTTCTGAGGCAGAGAATTCCACACTCACAAATCTCTGGGTGAAAATGTTTCTCCTCATCTCCGTTCTAAATGGCCTACCCCTTATTCTTAAACTGTGGCCCCTGGTCTGGACTCCCCCAACATGTTTCCTGCCTCTAGCGTGTCCAATCCTTTAATAACTTTATGTGTTTCAATATGGTCCCCTCTCATCCTTCTAAATTCCAGAGTATACAAGCCCAGTCGCTCCATTCTTTCAACATAACATAGCAGACATTGCAGCACCATTTCATGTACAACTTTCATGTATTTTGTGTTTCTATAACTGTGGGCAGATCAATTTCCCTCCTGGGAAAAACAAAGTTCTATCATATTGTATTTTCTGTTGTCATTGTTATCTGGAAACTCTGAATGGCCATCGGTACCTTTGCTGGAGTCCTTGGCTGTGGGCATCGATGCCTGTGGCGGCTGTAGGGGTCTCGGTAGCTCCGGTTGATCAGACAGGGCAGCAGAGGTGTGAACAGCTGCAGCCCGACTCTTCTTGAACTGGCCGAGCAGCCCTTCCTGTCTCAGCGTAGCCTGCCGGACGAGAAAATCACAAGATTCCTGCTCGCGTGTCCCCAGGGAATGCAGCCGAGTGTCGGCTCCGTCGGAAAATGGACAAGGGAGAGCCAGTGGATGTAGTGTACCTGGACTTTCACAGAGCATTTGATAAGATCCCGCATAGGAGATTAGAGGGTAAAATTAGGGCACATGGTATTGGGGGTAGAGTGCTCACATGGATTGAAAATTGGTTGGCAGACAGGAAACAAAGAGTAGGGATTAACGGGTCCCTTTCAGAATGGCAGGCAGTGACTAGTGGGGTACCGCAAGGTTTGGTGCTGGGACCGCAGCTATTTACAATATACATCAATGGTTTAGATGAAAGGATTACAAGTAACATTAGCAAATTTGCAGATGACACAAAGCTGGGTGACAGTGTGAACTGTGAGGATGCTATGAGGATGCAGGGTGACTTGGACAGATTGGGCGATTGGGCAGATACAGTTTAATGTGGATAAATGTGAGGTTATCCACTTTGGTAGCAAAAACAGGAAGGAAGATTATTATCTAAATGGTGTCAAGTTGGGAAAAGAGGAAGTACAACGGGATCTCGGGGTCCTTGTTCATCAGTCAATGAAAGTAAGCATGCAGGTACAACAGTGAAGAAAGCGAATGGCATGTTGGCTTTCATAACAAAGAGTAGTTGAGTATAGGAGCAAAGAGGTCCTTCTGCATTTGTACAGGGCCCTAGTGAGACCACACATGGAGTATTGTGTGCAGTTTTGCTCTCCAAATTTGAGGAAGGACATTCTTGCTATTGAGGGAGAGCAGCGTAGGTTCACAAGGTTAATTCCCGGGAGAGCTAGATAGGACTCTTAAAGATAGCGGAGTCAGGGGATATATTGGAAAAGGCAGGAACGGGGTACTGATTGTGGATGATCAGCCATGATCACATGAATGGCGGTGCTGACTCGAAGGGCCGAATGACCTACTCCTGCACCTATTGCCTATAACACAGGAGCGCTCTGCAGTGAGGTTGCTGATTACAGTGCTGGAGTAACTCAGCAGGTCAGGCAGCATCTATGGAGAACATCGGTAGGTGACATTTCAGGTTGAGTCCTCATCAGATAATGGACCCGAAACATTGCCTATCCATGTTCTCTAAGAACTTTGTTTTCTTATGTCCTAGGGACAGCAGAGTGGCGCAGGTGTAGAGATGATGCCTCACAGCGCTAGAGACCCAGGTTCGATCCCGCCTACGGGTGCTGTCTGTACGGATGTTGAATGTTTACAGTGACGGTGTGAATTTTCCCCGGGTGCTCCGGTTTCCTCCCACACTCCGAATGCGTGCGGGTTTGTAGGTTAATTGGCTTCGGTAAAATTGTAAATTTGCCCCTGGTGTGTTGGATAGTGTTAAGGGCCCGTCCCACTTTCACGACCTAATTCACGACCCTGCCGAGTTTGCCTTTGACTCATACTCACAGCATGGTCGTAGGTAGGTCGTAGCAGGCCGTGATGCTAGTCGTAGGTACTCGTGGCATCAAGTACGTCGGGGCGATTTTTTCAACATGATGAAAAATGTCCACGAGTAAAAAAGGTCGTGAATTAGGTCGTGAAAGTGGGACAGGCCCTTAACACTATCCAACACACCAAGGGGCAACTTTACCATTTTACCGAAGCCAATTAACCTACAAACCCGCACGAGTGTGGGAGGAAACCGGAGTGTGGGAGGAACCGGAGTGTTGGAGTGTGGGAGGAAATTTACAATGTTACCGAAGCCAATGGCGACAGCTGCGAGCAGTGGGTCGGTGAGAATAAAGAAGCATTGAGCCAGGGCACCACCCACCACAAGCAGGGTCTTGTCCTTCTGCAGCTGTCCGCTCAGCCGCTGCCTCTCCTGCTTGTGCTGCTCCTCCTGGAGCTTCCCGCAGGCTTCCAGCCTCTCCTTGTCCCGGGCCGCCTGGCGATCCGCTTGGCGGAGAGCCACAACTGGATTTGTGAGAAAGCAAAACAACGTGACTGGCAAGTTGTGACAAGGGGAAGTAGAACGGGTTTTGGTCCCCTTGTGAGGCCACACCTGGAGTATTGTGTGCAGTTTTGGTCCCCTAATTTGAGGAAGGACATGCTTGCTATTGAGGGAGTGCAGTGTAGGTTCTCGAGGTTAATTCCCGGGATGGCGGGACTGAGAGAATGCTGAGAGAATGGAGCGGCTGGGCTTGTACACTCTGGAATTTAGAAGGATGAGAGGGAATTTTATTGAAACATATAAGATTATTAAGGGTTTGGTCATGCTGGAGGCTGGAAACATGTTCCCGATGTTGGGGGAGTCCAGAGCCAGGGGCCACAGTTTAAGAATAAGGGGTAAGCCATTTAGAATGGAGATGAGGAAACACTTTGTCTGTGAAATTCTGTCTCAGAGGGCAGTTCTCTGGATACTTTCAAGAGAGAGCTAGATACGGCTCTTGAAGATAGTAGAGGCAGGGGATATGGAATGAAGGCAGGAACGGGGTACTGATTGTGGATGATCAGCCATGATCACATTGAATGGCGGTGCTGGCTCGAAGTGCCGAATGGCCTACTCCTGCACCTATTGTCTATTGTCTAAAATAGGTGCAGGAGGCGGCAATTTGGCCCTTCGAGCCAGCACCACCATCCATTGTGATCATGGCTGATCATCCACAATCAATAACCTGTGCCTGCCTTCTCCCCATATGCCTTGACTCCACTAGCCCCTAGAGCTCTATCTAACTCTCTTTTAAATTCATCCAGTGAATTGGCCTCCACTGCCTTCCGTGGACACCATGTCATAGGAAAGGTGTCAAGCTGGAAAGGGTTCAGAGAAGATTTACGAGGATGTTGCCAGGACTCGAGGGTGTGAGCTATGGGGAGAGGTTGAGCAGGCTGGGTCTCTATTCCTTGGAGCACCAGAGGATGAGGGGTGATCTTATAGACATGCACAAAATTACAAGGAATCGATCGGGTAGACTCACTTGGATCTTGCCCAGAGTAGGGGAATTGAGGACCAGAGGACATAGGTTCAAGGTGAAGGGGAAAAGATTTAATAGGAAGCTGAGGAGTGACTTTTTTCCACACAGAGGGTGGTGGGTGTATGGAACAAGCTGCTAGATGAGGTAGTTGAGGCTGGGAATATTCCAACGCTTAAGAAACAGTTAAATAGGTACATGGATAGGACAGGTTTGAAGGGATATGTACCAAACGCAGCTGGGAGTAGTGTAGCTGGGACAAGTTGGCAGGTGTGGGCAAGTTGGGCCGAAGTCCCAGCTACACTTGTCCCACTTGCCTGTGCTTGGTCCATAACCCTCCTAACCTGTCCTATCCAAGTACCTGTTTCCCCTACTCTGGTTAAGAAACTCTGTGCATCTCCCCGATCTATTCCTCTCATGATTTTGTACACCTCTATAAGATACCCCCTCATCCTCCTGTGCTCCATGGAATAGGGACCCAGCCTGCTCAACCTCTCCCAATAACTCACACCCTCTAGTCCTGGCGACATCCTCGTAAATCTTTTCTGAACCCTTTCAAGCTTGCCAATATCTATCCTATAATATGGTGCCCAGAACTGAACACAATATACTCCTCCTGTGCTCCGAGATCTTTGTTAGCAGCTGACCAAGTTTGGTCGCAAGATCTGGGGACGGTGAAGGGGAGGATGTGTGGGGGTGGGGGGGGAAGATAGTAGGAGGTAGGTGTGGGCAATGTTGGAGGCTGGGGGGGCTTGGACAACCGTAGGAAGGGCCGTCAGGGAGAAACAGATGAATTCAGGAATTGGTTCTTGAGTGAGGAGCGGAGGCTCTTGGTAGAAGATAAGACATAAAGTGCTGGAGTAACTCAGCGGGACAGGCAGTGTCTCTGGAGAGAAGGAATGGATGGACGTTTTGGGGTCGAGATCCTTCTTCAGACCCGTCTCGACCCGAAATGTCACCCATTCCTTCTCTCCAGAGGTGCTGCCTGTCCCGCCGAGTTACTCCAGCATGTTTGCGTCGATTTTAAACCAGCATCGGCAGTTCTTTCCTGCACAAGGCTCTCGGCAGGTCGGCTTTGGAGGGGGTAGAGAAAGAGGGAAATGAGGGGCAGGGGCGTGGAGGGAAGATGGTCGGCACGGACTGGAAGGGCCGAGAAGGCCCGTTTCCATGCTGTAATTGTTATATGGTTATGAACTATGCACAGTTATCTAGGAATAACTGTGCATAGTTCCCTGAAGGTGGAATCGCATGTAGATAGGGTGGTAAAGAAAGCTTTTGGTGTGCTGGCCTTTATAAATCAGAGCATTGAATTTAGGAGTAGGGAAGTAATGTTAAAATTGTACAAGGCATTGGTGAGGCCAATTCTGGAGTATGGTGTACAATTTTGGTCGCCTAATTAGAGGAAGGACGTCAACAAAATAGAGAGAGTAGAGGAGATTTACTAGAATGTTGCCTGGGTTCCAGCAACTAAGTTACAGAGAAAGATTGAACAAGTTAGGTCTTTATTCTTTGGAGAGCAGAAGGTTAAGGGGGGACTTGATTGAGGTCTTTAAAATGATGAAAGGGATAGACAGAGTTGCCGTGGATAAGCTTTTCCCATTGAGGGTAGGGAAGATTCAAACAAGAGGGCATGACATGAGAATTAAGGGACAGAAGTTTAGGGGTAACATGAGGGGGAACTTCTTTACTCAGAGAGTGGTGGCTGTGTGGAATGATCTTCCAGCAGAAGTGGTGGAGGCAGGATCGATTTTAACAAATAAAAGTAAAGTGGATAGGTATATGGACGGAAAGGGAATGGAGGGGTATGGTCTGAGTGCAGGTAGATGGGACTAGGGGAAAATGAATGGTCGGCACGGACTGGAAGGGCCGAGAAGGCCCGTTTCCGTGCTGTAATTGTTATATGGTTATATGGTTATGAACAAGAGATGAACAAGCAGGAGAACCGAGACCTTTGGTCCATGGGGGAGGAGGCTGTGGGAGGGGGAGCTATTCCACCTCTGGTTCATCACCCCCCTGGAGGAGTGGGTCCCACTCACCAGCCTTGGCGTGCTCCCTGCGGGCCTCGTTCAGATGCTTCTCCATCTCCGACAGCTGCTCGGCCATGAGGCTCTCCGCAGCCGCCATCTTCTCCTGCAGCGCTGCGGGGGAACAAGTCAAGTCAAGATAGTTTTATTGTCATGTGTCCCAGATAGGACAATGACATTCTTGCTTGCTGTAGCACAACACAAAATGTAAACATAATACAGAACAGGAGATTAAAGTTCAGTGTGTCCATATACCATAGACCATATATATACACAATAAATAAACAGATAAACTGCAATAGGCTGTTATTGTTCAGAGTTTGTTTAATGGCGTGTTTAATAGCCTGATGGCTGTGGGGAAGCAGCTGTGCATGAACCTGGATGTTGCTCCTTTAACTTCTACCTGAAGGCAGCGGAGAGACAAGAGTGTGGCCAGGATGGTGTGGGTCCTTGATGATGTTGGCAGCCTTTTTGAGGCAGCGACTGCGATAGATCCCCTCGATGGTGGGGAGGTCAGAGCCGGTGATGGACTGGGCAGTGGTCACAACTTTCTGCAAACTTTTCCGCTCCTGGACGTTCAAGTTGCTGAACCAAGCCACGATGCAACCGGTCAGTATTCTCTACTGTGCACCTGTAGAAGTTCGAGAGAGTCCCCCTTGACATACCGTGTCTCCGTAATCTTCTCAGGAAGCTGAGACGCTAATGCGCCTTCTTTATGATTGCATCAGTGTGCTGGGTCCAGAAAAGATCTTCGGAAATACGCACGCCCAGGAATTTGTAGTTCTAGACCCTTTCCACCATCGTCCGTTCCGTTGATATAAATAGGACTGTGGGTCCCTATCCTACCCATTCCAAAGTCCACAATCAGTTCCTTGGTTTTGCTGGTGTTGAGGGCCAAGTTTATGTGCTGGCACCATTTGGTCAATCGGTCGATCTCACTTCTGTACTCCGACTCATCCCCATCAGTGATTCGTTCCCACAACAGTGGTGTTGTCGGTGAACTTGATGATGGAGTTTGCACTATGTCCATCTATGCAGTCATGAGTAACAAGGGGGCGGTGAGAGTGGGCGTGTCGACCGGCAGTTTGAGGCGGCAACCAATGCCAGCTCTGTCTGCCCACGCCCCCGTAGATGACTGGGCAAGATGAGAGAGAGCGGGAGGCTGGTGGGTGAACGAGAGTCGCTGCGATGCAGGGCAGGATCACCAGCCGTGAGCATGAAGCCTCCAGAGGACCCAAGCTCTCCAGAGCAGCTTTACCCAGAGGTACTGCAGGATCTGGGCTTGCACGATGGCGCAGCGGCAGAGTTTTATATGCTGAAGAGAAAACTGAAGGGGACTAGCCCCCAAAACAATCATAAGCCAACGATGGCTGCGAGACAGGCCTGGCAGAGCATCACCAGAGAAGACACCCAGCGACTGGTGATGTCCATGAATCACAGACATCCAGCAGTCATGGCACGCAAAGGATATGCAACAATATACTAAACATGACTACTTTCATTTACATGCCATTGCTGTGTCCCAAACATTATGGTGCCTTGAAATATTGGGGGGGGAGAGACGGAGACTATGTATAAACACTGCTGTAATTTCTACATGGTGAAACCAAATGTATAAAAATGGCCTTTTATTAAAAAGTCTGACAATGTGCACTTTAACCACCTGTGATTTTTTCTATGACAAATCTCAAATGGTGGAGTACGGGTGGCGTCATCGGCTGGCGACGTGCGCCTCGCCAGCAGTCTGTCCGTCCTTTCACCCTGTTTGTTATTTTCAATCTGTCTAAAATTATGATTTTGGAGGTTTCTTAGTCATTTTGATGTGCGGGGGGGGGGGGGGGGGGGAGAAGAGGGGAAACCGTTTCCCAGTCACTTCCTGGTCGAGGATACGTCTGTTCTCCGTCACATCTTCACCCCCCCCCCTCCACGGCCTACCAACTGGATCGGTGTGGCCTTCCCTACTGGAGACCTGCCAGAGCTTCAGCAGCGGCGCAGCACTGAATTCCATCGCGGAGCGGGGCGATGCCTTACCAGGGATCACCGTGTTGAAGCTCCGGAGTGTTGCTTTAACATCATGGAGCAATGGTTTACAGAGCTTCCAGCCACGGGCAGCGCTGACTTTAACATCACGGAGTCCTGCGATCCTTTGCCGGGGTCGGCGGTGTTGCAGCTCCGCCCAGCTCAGCCTGTGGGCTTCGGGAGCTGCGGTCTCCGGTTGAAAGCCGCCGATTGGGAAACTCTAAGCCGCTGAGAGTGTTCTTCCGTTCTGACGTTGGAGCTCCGATCATCCTGGCGAGAGGGCCTGAACATCGCGCTGCCCGTAGCGGCGACTGCGGAGAGCTCAAAAAGGCCCCGACCACGGGTGAACAAAGAGGAAGATGTCTGAACTTTATTGCCTTCCCTCACAGTGGGGAACGTTGATTCTGCTGTGTGGGGATGTCCATGTTCAACTCTATCATGTATCGTGTTCTTTTTATTCGTATGGCTTTATGGCAATTCATATCTCACTGTACCAATTGGTGCATGTGACAATAAATGTATCTTGAACTTGAATAGAGGCAACTACATATATGATGGGTGTGTGGTGTGGCGGTGCCTATCGGCAGCGGCTCCACTACAGTCAGTCTGTCTTTTTTTAAATTTTTGTCTTGTTAAATGTATATATTGAGCCTAGTTTTTACTATTTTTTTAGCTGTGTATATAGAAACATAGAAATTAGGTGCAGGAGTAGGCCCTTCGAGCCTGCACCGCCATTCAATATGATCATGGCTGATCATCCAACTCAGTATCCCGTACCTGCCTTCTCTCCATACCCTCTGATCCCCTTAGCCACAAGGGCCACATCTAACTTCCTCTTAAATTATAGCCAATGAACTGGCCTCAACTGCCCTCTGTGGCAGAGAGTTCCAGAGGGGAAACCGTTAGTCTCTTCCTTGTACGGGGACCCGACTTTTTCCCTGTCGGGTCTCCGGTGTCGTTGGGCCTAACATCGTGGAGCCGGCAGCAGCCTCTGTCCGGGACCAACCTGAGGGCTCCAGTCGCGGAGCCTGCGGACCTGACATCGGAGCTTTGAAGCTTCCGGCTGCAGGCCCGGTGGACGGTAACACCGGGAGCTCGCAGGTCCCTGGTGGGAGACCGCTTTTCGGAGCTCCCACAACGGCAACTTCTCCCGCTGGAATCGCGGTGTTTAAAAGACTCGGAGCGGGGCCTAACTTCGCCCCGGCCACCGGACTTACTATCGCCCACCGGGGGCTTTAACATCGGGAGCCCCAGTTTGCCTCGACGCTGCAGTCAACTGCTGGACTGCGGGAGAAGAATAAAGGGAAGAGATAAGCCTTTGCCTTCCATCACAGTGAGGAGCTGTTGGAGATTCACCGTGATGTTTTTTTCACACAGAGAGTGGTGGGTCTCTGGAACTCTCTGCCACAGAGGGTAGTTGAGGCCAGTTCATTGGCTATATTTAAGAGGGAGTTAGATGTGGCCCTTGTGGCTAAGGGGATCAGAGGGTATAGAGAGAAGGCAGGTACAGGATATCGAGTTGGATGATCAGCCATGATCATATTGAATGGCGGTGCAGGCTCGAAGGGCCGAATGGCCTACTCTTGCACCTAATTTCTATGTTTCTATGGATGTTTGTGTAAACTGTGTTAAGTGTGGGGGGTTTTTTGTATTGTAAGTGTAGAAAATGCAATTTTGTTCAAACCAAGCTGTTTGAATGACAATAAAAGGGAAAATATTAAATATATTAAATATTAAAAATAAATAATATTTGTTCCAAACATTGTAAGTGCAAGGGGCACAATGAGACAGCTTTCCTTGTCTCCCATTGCATTGGCGATGGTGGTACTCACCCTCTTGGTACGCCCCCTGCTGGTTGCACAGCTCCCGCCGCAGGGTCTCGGCGGCCTCCTGAGCTTCCTCCACCTCCCGCTGGGCTTCGCTCAGCTGCTGGGTCAGTCTCTGCTGTGCCTGCACCTTCTCCTCCAATGCCTCCTGCAGTCTCCCCGACGCGGCCAGGCAGTCCTTCGTCTCTGCCTCGACTAAATCCACGACGGGGAAAAGAGAACGGAGAAAATGTCCCCTCTGTCACAAAGTTTAATGCGGATAAATGTGAGGTTATCCACTTTGGTAGCAAAAACAGGAAGGCAGATTACTATCTAAATGGCGTCAAATTGGGAAAAGGGGAAGTACAACAGGATCTGGGGGTCCTTGTCCAGGATCTGGGGGTCCTGTCTTCTTACAGTCTATGAAAGTAAGCATGCAGGTCCAGCAGGCAGTGAAGACAGCGAATGGCATGTTGGCCTTTATAACAAGAGGAATCGAATATAGGAGCAAAGAGGTCCTTTTGCAGTTGTACAGAGCCCTAGTGAGACCACACCTGGAGTATTGTGTGCAGTTTTGGTCCCCTAATTTGAGGAAGGACATTCTTGCTATTGAGGGAGTGCAGCGTAGGTTTACAAGGTTAATTCCCGGGGTGGCGGGACTGACATATGCTGAGAGAATGGAGCGGCTGGGCTTGTACACTCTGGAGTTTAGAAGGATGAGAGGGCATCTCATTGAAATATATAAGATTGTTAAGGTTTTGGACACGCTAGAGGCAGGAAACATGTTCCCGATGTTGGGGGAGTCCAGAACCAGGGACCACAGTTTAAGAATAAGGAGTAAGCCATTTAGAACGGAGACGATGAAACACTTTTTCTCACAGAGAGTTGCGAGTCTGTGGAATTCTCTGCCTCAGAGGGCAGCGGAGGCAGGTTCTCTGGATGCTTGCCAGAGAGAGTGAGCTAATAGGGCTCTTAAAAGAGTCTAGGGCTTTAGCGGAGTTAGGGGATATGTGGAGAAGGCAGGAACGGGGTACTGATTATGGATGATCAGCCATGATCATAGTGCTGGCTCGAAGGGTCGAAGGGTCTACTCCTACACCTATTGTCTATTGTTTATTAAATTTATGTATTTGGAATATGCAGCAGGAACGCAGCATCCAATATAGCAAGGGTTTGGAGTTTAATTGGCTTCTGTAAAATAATTGGCCCTAGCATGGAGGTTAGTGCTAGTGTACTGGGTGATAGCTGGATTCCACACTGTATCTCTGAAGTCTAAAGTCAACGGTAAGGAAGAGAAGGCAGGAGAAAAGGGTTGAGAAGGAATGATCGAACGGAGGAGCAGACTCAATGGGCTGAATAGCCCTATTTTGCTCCTCAGTCAAAGTGATAGGAGCAGAATTAGGCCATTCGGCCCATCAAGTCTACTCCGCCATTCAATCACGGCTGATCTGTCTCTCCCTCCAAACCTCATTCTCCTGCCTTCTCCCTATAACCCCTGACACCCATACTAATCAAGAATCCATCTATCTCTGTTTTGAAAGTAGCCATTGTGCTGTGAGGTCCTCTGGTCTTATGGAGCCCCATTGGTCGACGCCCACGACCATGGGGTAAGAAAGAACTGCAGATGCTGGAAAAATCGAAGGTAGACATAAATGCTGGAGGAACTCAGCGGGTGAGGCAGCATCTATGGAGCGAAGGAATAGCTGACGTTTCGGGTCGAGACCCTTCTTCAGACTGATGTGGAGGTGGGGCGGGAAGAAGAAAGGAAGAGGCGGCGACAGTACGCTCAGCACTTCAACCTCCCCTCCCATTCCGAATCTGACCTCTCTGTCCTGGGCCTCCTCCATGTCCAGAGTGAGTCCCACCGCAAATTGGAGGAGCAGCACCTCATATTTCGCTTGGGTAGTTTATACCCCAGCGGTATGGACATTGACTTCTCCAATTTCAGGTAGTCCTTGCTTTCTCCCTCCTTCCCCACCCCTTCCCAGCACTCGCACAGCCCACAGGCTCCGCCTCTTCCTTTCTTCCCAGGAACCAGGAACCAGACTGATTCCTGGGATCTCAGGACTGTCTTATGAAGAAAGATTGGATAGACTCGGTTTATATTCTCTAGAATTTAGGAGATTGAGAGGGGATCTTATGGAAACTTCTTAAGGGGTTGGACAGGCTAGATGCAGGAAGATTGTTCCCGATGTTGGGGAGGTCCAGGACAAGGGGTCACAGCTTAAGGATAAGGGGGAAATCCTTTAGGACCGAGATGAGAAGGACTTTTTTCACACACAGAGTGGTGGGTCTCTGGAACTCTCTGCCACAGAGGGTAGTTGAGGCCAGTTCATTGGCTATATTTAAGAGGGAGTTAGATGTGGCCCTTGTGGCTAAAGGGATCAGAGGGTATGGAGAGAAGGCAGGTACGGGATACTGAGTTGGATGATCAGCCATGATCATATTGAATGGCGGTGCAGGCTCGAAGGGCCGAATGGCCTACTCCTGCACCTAATGTCTATGTTTCTATGTTTCTTCTTCCCGCCCCCCACATCAGTCTGAAGAAGGGTCTCGAGCCAAAACGTCACCTATTCCTTCTCTCCATAGATGCTGTCTCACCCGCTTAGTTTCTCCAGCATTTCTGTCCATCATGACCGTGGTGTGGCGGTTCCTGGGGAGTAGGCTACTTCCTGGTTCATCCCCCTCGGCACTTGATGGACAGGTCCGGGGGAGGTTCCCAGCTATGACGATAAGAGCAGGGATTTTTGGCGTGAGACCGGTCTATTCAGTCTCTCACTGAAGCGGAGAGTAGTGTGCTGTGCTTATTAAAGCCTTTACAGAATTTGCCTGCCTTCTTGCCTTCATTCTGGGCTCTCGTACTACCCGCTACACTGGTGACCCCGATGTGATTCGAACACGCAGCCTTCTGATGCCGTTATTTGGCCAGCGTACCCAGCTGCCCGGGGGTGGAAGAGGCTGCCTGCAGCAGGGCAGCCGTCGCGACGGACTCACATTTCAGCCGCGCCTCGGAGACCTTCTTCTCGATCAGCTGCGAGTTCCGCTTCAGCTCAGCTGCCAGCTGGTCCCGCTCCCCGTTCAGCAGCTCCAGCTCCTTCTCCAGTTCCTCGTAGGTACGCCTGTGCGAGGGGGAGTGGGAGAGCTGGTGAAGGCGGGTGCTTATGGTCTTCCACCAAGATGTACGTCAATCTCCGCCGGCAAGAGCAAACCCCCTTTAGTCTTTAGTTTAGTTTAGTTTAGAGATGCAGCACGGAAACAGGCCCTTCGGCCCACCTAGTCCGCGCCGACCAGCGATCCCCCGCACACTCACGCTGGCCTGCACACACTAGGGACAATTTACACCTACACCAAGCCAATTAACCTATAAACCTGTACGTCTTGAGAGAAAACCGAAGATCTCGGAGAAACCCCACGCGGCTCCACCTACATTCCTTCCTCTAGCTTCACAATTAGCAACTCTTCTATCCGTTTGTCTTGCAATTGCTTATGAGGGAGTGCAGCGTAGGTTCGGCAGGTTAATTTCTGGGATGGTGGGACTGTCATAGGATGAAAGAATGGAGCGACTGGGCTTGCATTCAATGGAATTTAGAAGGATGCGAGGATATCTCATAGAAACATATAAAATTATTAAGGGATTGGACACGCTAGAGGCAGAAAACATGTTCCCGATGTTGGGGGAGTCCAGAACCAGGGGCCACAGTTTAAGAAAAAAGGGTGAGCCGTTTAGAACAGAGATGAGGAGAAACCTTTTCACCCATAGAGTTGTGAGTCTATGGCATTCACTGCCTCAGAGGGCGGTGGAGGCCGGTTCTCTGGATGCTTTCAAGAGAGAGCTAGATAGGGTTCTTAAAAATAGCAGAGTCAGGGGATATGGGGAGAAGGCAGGAACGGGGTACTGATTGTGGATGTGTTAAAGAAGGAACTGCAGATGCTGGAGAATCGAGGGTTACACAAAAAGCTGGAGAAACTCAGCGGGTGCAGTACCATCTAAGGAGCGAAGGAGATAGGCGACGTTTCGGGTCGAGACCCTTCTTCAGACTGGACTAGGCGACGTTTCGGGTCGAGACCCTTCTTCAGACTGGAAGAAGGGTATCGACCCGAAACGTCGCCTATCTCCTTCGCTCCTTAGATGCTGCTGCACCCGCTGAGTTTCTCCAGCTTTTTGTGTAACCTACTGATTGTGGATGATCAGCCATGATCACATTGAATGGCAGTGCTGGCTCGAATGCACCTATAGTCTATGGTCTGGAAGGGCCTGTTTCCAATGAAATAAATCTTCCATTATTTAGCTAAACAAGACATTTAGAACTAAGATTAGGACATTTTTTATCACAGAGTGAGTTGTGAATGTGTGGAATTCTCTGCCTCAGAAGGCAGTGGAGGCCGTTCACTGGATGCATTTTAAAGAGAGTTAGATAGAGCTCTTAGGGCAAGCGGAATTAAGGGATATGGGGAAAAGGCAGGAATAGGGTACTGATTGTGGATGATCGGCCATGATCACAGTGAATGGCGGTGCTGGCTCGAAGGGCTGAATGGCCTCTTCCTGCACATATTGTCTATGTATCGATGTCACGGGGAGAAAGTACAAATTCCATACAGACAGCACCCGTAGTTGGAATTGAAGGCGGGTCTCTGGCGCTGCAAACGCTATACATAGAAACATAGACAATAGGTGCAGGAGTAGGCCATTCGGCCCTTCAAGCCAGCACCGCCATTCAATATGACAATGGCTGATCCTACGGCAGCAAGTCTACCGCTGCGCCACCGTGACGTCCTTGCGGTCCTCGGGGAATGGAGGGGTGATCGGAGGCACAGTTCGTGCTGCTCTCTCTCAGTTCCCCGAGACCCCGAGTCAACTGTGGCTCTGTCGTGGGAGCTGGGAGGGAACCCGTGTCTCTGGTGCCACAAGGCAGCGACTGCACCGTCGCTGCGCCACCATACCGCCCCTGCAAATGGGACGTGCTTAAAAAGAGCATCTTGGTTAGCCTCCGTTAACTCCCTTGTCAATCTATCCCTTCCCACCCAAACCACCCCCTCCCCTGGTACTTTCCCTTGCAACCGCAGGAAATGCTACACTTGTCGCTTTACCTCCCCCCTCGACTCCATCCAAGGACCAAACCAGAGGTGGGGAGGTAAAGCGACAAGTGTAGCATTTCAGGTGAGGCTGAGGTTCACCTGCACCTCCTCCAACCTCATCTATTGCATCCGCTGCTCCAGGTGTCAGCTGCTCTACATCGGTGAGACCAAGAGCAGGCTCGGCGATCGCTTCGCCCAACACCTCCACGCGGTACACAATAACCAACCTGATCTCCTGGTGGCCCAGCATTTCAACTCCCCCTACCATTCCGAATCCGACCTTTCTGTCCTGGGCCTCCTCCATGGTAAGAGTGAGTCCCACTGCAAATTGGAGGAGCTGCACCTCATATTTTGCTTGGATAGTATACACCCCAGTGGTATGTACATCGATTTCTCTAATTTCAGGTAGTCCTTGCTTTCTCCCTCCTTCCCCTCCCCTTCCCTGCTCTCCCACAGCCCACTGTCTCTGCCTCTTCCTTTCTTCCCCCCCCCCCCCCACTGTTTCTGCCTCTTCCTTTCTTCCACCACCCCCCCCCCCACCCCACATCAGTCTGAAGAAGGGTCTCGACCCAAAGCATCGCCTATTCCTTGGCTCCACAGATGCTGCCTCACCCACTGAGTTTCTCCAACATGTCTGTCTACCTTCGATTTCTCCAACATCTGCAGTTCTTGGTTGGCAAGTTGGGGCGGGTTGAATGGAAGGGGCACAGTCGCCCCGGCATGGTACCAACCTGCCGACGTCCGGCCCCGGTTCTCTGCTTCTCTCCTGCAGATGAAGACGTACGAGGGCCTCCTTCCGAGCCCATAACCCTAGTTAGAGCAAGACAGAAGCCATGACGATTGAGGGGGGATCTTATAGAAACTTACAAAATTCTTAAGGGGTTGGACAGGCTAGATGCAGGAAGATTGTTCCCGATGTTGGGGAAGTCCAGGACAAGGGGCCACAGCTTAAGGATAAGGGGGAAATCTTTTAGGACCGAGATGGGAAAAACATTTCTCACACAGAGAGTGGTGAATCTCTGGAACTCTCTGCCACAGAAGGTCGTTGAGGCCAGTTCATTGGCTATATTTAAGAGGGAGTTAGATGTGGCCCTTGTAGCTAAAGGGATCAGGGGGAATGGAGAGAAGGCAGGTACAGGATGCCGAGTTGGATGATCAGCCATGATCATATTGAATGGCGGTGCTGGCTCGAAGGGCCGAATGGCCTACTCCTGCACCTATTGTCTATGTTTCGATGCAACCATGACCGCCCGACCGCAACGGGTCATCCATTGTTCTTCCCCCTCCCTCACGGCGATCCCACCCCCCCCCCCCCCCACACCGGGTCCTCCTTTCTTCCTTCCCTTCCCATGGCAGTGACTTCCCCAAGCGACCGTCGAAGGCTACCCACCATGAATGGTATCAATCCGCTTGTTCGCGAAGGTCACCCTCTGACTCAGGTTCACCAGCTGACACAAGGCTTTCCTCAGCTCTGCCTCCTGGTCCAAGAACTTCTGGTAGAAACTAAAGGGTCGCAGAAGTGGGAAACAAAGACTTGGTCAATGAGGCCGCCTGACCTGCTGAGTTATGGGCCTGTCCCACTCAGGCGATTTTTCAGGCGACTGTCATTCACTGGAGTTTAGAAGGATGAGGGGGGATCTTATAGAAACATGTAAAATTATAAAATGTCTGGACAAGCTAGATGCAGGAAAAATGTTCCCAATGTTGGGCGAGTCCAGAACCATGGGCCCCAGTCTTAGAATAAAGGGGAGGCCATTTATGACTGAACTGAGAAAAACCTTTTTTACCCAGAGAGTCTTTGAAAAAAAGGGAGGTCATTTAAGACTGAGGTGAGGAAAAACTTTTTCACCCAGAGACTTGTGAATTTATGGAATTCCCTGCCACAGAGGGCAAAGGAGGCCAAGTCACTGGATGGATTTAAGAGAGAGTTATATAGAGCTCTAGGGGCTAGTGGAGTCAAGGGATATGGGGAGAAGGCAGGCACGGGTTATTGATAGCGGACGATCAGCCATGATCACAATGAATGGCGGTGCTGGCTCGAAGGGCCAAATGGCCTCCTCCTGCACCTATTTTCTATGTTTCTAAGTTGCCGGCAGTCGCCTGAAAAACCAGGAACTGGAACAGCGACTATCAGAGTGGAACACACACACACATCGCTTCACCAGCCCGTTATGGGGGGGGGGGGGGGGGGGGGGACGTTGTCCGAGTGAAATTCACACGGTGCAAAGCCAATGTGATACAGACACCCACCGCAATGAACAGGAAGGTTGGCGCTGTAATTAAGAAGCTAAAAAGCACAGTTTACGGTAAGTCCTTTAAAAGAGGTGGGGGGGGGGGGGGGGGGGAGAGGTGGGAGAAGGGAGAGAGAGGGAGGAGAAGGAGTGGAGACGACTTTTAAGAAGCCAGAGATACACGGCTGTGAAGCTCGGCGGACATTTAACATTACCGGTCGGTTATCTTTGGTTCTGAAAACTACTGCTTACTTTTTTTCCCCCACCAATGCGCCAATGAAATTGACCGGTCAGCACCGGCTACAACCTACGAGGACCTAAGAGAACCATTGTCCTCCTGGCAACCCACCAGGACCTCCTAGAGACCCACCTACGGCACGAGAATTTTCGCTACTCTCCATGGCGGCTTCATTCCAGTCGCCGCTAATTTTTCAACATGTTGAAAAATTCACAGCGACCATAATGAGGCCGCGACTAGTTCCCAGAATGCGGGAACTCCTCACAACCATGAAGGCGACTCCCCGGCAACCACCTAGTCTCCTGCAGTCGCCTAAAGAGTCGCCTAAGTGGGACAGGTCCATTACTCCAGCACTTTGTGTCCTTTTTTGAGGCCGATTAGGAAAAGGGGAGATGCAGCGCGACCTGGGTGTCATGGTACACCAGTCATTGAAAGTAGGCATGCAGGTGCAGCAGGCAGTGAAGAAAGCGAATGGTATATTAGCTTTCATAGCAAAAGGATTTGAGTATAGGAGCAGGGAGGTTCTACTTCAGTTGTATAGGGTCTTGGTGAGACCACACCTGGAGTATTGCGTACAGTTCTGGTCTCCAAATCTGAGGAAGGACATTATTGCCATAGAGGGAGTGCAGAGAAGGTTCACCAGACTGATTCCTGGGATGTCAGGACTGTCTTATGAACAAAGACTGCATAGACTCAGTTTATACTCTCTAGAAGTTAGGAGATTGAGAGGCGATCTTATAGAAACTTACAAAATTCTTAAGGGGTTGGACAGGCTAGATGCAGGAAGATTGTTCCCGATGTTGGGGAGGTCCAGGACAAGGGGTCACAGCTTAAGGATAAGGGGGAAATCCTTTAGGACCGAGATGAGAAGGACTTTTTCCACACACAGAGTGGTGGGTCTCTGGAACTCTCTGCCACAGAGGGTAGTTGAGGCCAGTTAATTGGCTATATTTAAGAGGGAGTTAGATGTGGCCCTTATGGCGAGGGGGATCAGAGGGTATGGAGACAAGGCAGGTACGGGATACTGAGTTGGATGATCAGCCATGATCATATTGAATGGGGGTGCAGGCTCGAAGGGCCGAATGGCCTACTCCTGCACCTAATTTCTATGTCTATGTTTCTATGTTTTGTGCAAGCCAGTATCTACAGTTCCCGTTTCTGCAGTTTGTGGTTTGGAGTTTAGTTGGAGCTCATAGGGTTCAATAGCCTGATGGCCATTGGAAAGAAACTGTTCCTGAGGATGGATGTTTTGATCTGGGACATTGAGGACTTTGCAAGAAGTGTGTGGTGGAAGGAACTGCAGATGCTGGTTTACACCGAAGATGAGACACAAAATGACAATAGACACCAGGTGCAGGAGTAGGCCATTCGGCCCTTCGAGCCAGCGCCGCCATTCACTGTGATCACGGCTGATCATCCAAAATCGGTAACCCATTCCTGCCTTCTCTCCATATCCCTTGACTCCGCTATCTTTAAGAGCCCTAACTAACTCTACAGGTGATGTGCTGGAATTTAGTGGTAACTTATTGAAGACAGATGTTGTCATGTACATCAATGATCTGGATGAAGGGGTGGTAAATTGGATTAGTAAGTATGCAGATGATACCAAGATAGGGGGTGTTGTGGATAATGGAGAGGATTTCCAAAGTCTACAGAGTGATTTAGGCCAGTTGGAAAAATGGGCTGAAAGATGGCAGATGGAGTTTAATGCTGATAAATGTGAGGTGCTACACCTTGGCATGACAAATCAAAATAGGACGTACATGGTAAACGGTAGGGAATTGAAGAATACAGTTGAACAGAGGGATCTGGGAATAACCGTGCATAGTTCCTTGAAGGTGGAATCTCATATAGATAGGGTGGTAAAGAAAGCTTTTGGTATGCTAGCCTTTATAAATCAGAGCATTGAGTATAGAAGCTGGGATGTAATGTTAAAATTGTACAAGGCATTGGTGAGACCAAATCTGGAGTATGGTGTACAATTTTGGTCGCCCAATTATAGGAAGGATGTCAACAAAATAGAGAGGGTACAGAGGAGATTTACTAGAATGTTGCCTGGGTTTCAACAGCTAAGTTACAGAGATAGGTTGAATAAGTTAGGTCTTTATTCTCTGGAGCGCAGAAGGTTAAGGGGGGACTTGATAGAGGTCTTTAAAATGATGAGAGGGATAGACAGAGTTGATGTGGACAAGCTTTTCCCTACGAGAATAGGGAAGATTCAAACAAAAGGACATGACTTTAGAATTAAGGGACAGAGGTTTAGGGGTAACATGAGGGGGAACTTCTTTACTCAGAGAGTGGTAGCGGTGTGGAATGAACTTCCAGTGGAAGTGGTGGCGGCAGGTTCGTTGGTATCATTTAAAAATAAATTGGATAGGCATATGGATGAGAAGGGTATGGAGGGTTATGGTATGAGTGCAGGCAGGTGGGACTAAGGGAAAAAGTTGTTCGGCATGGACTTGAAGGGCCGAGATGGCCTGTTTCCGTGCTCTAATTGTTATATGGTTATATGGTTAGATGTGACAAAATATTTTCCTTCTTGAGGATCCGAGTCTTTGGAAATCTCTCACTCAAAGGGCAAGTGAGACAGAGTCTCTGAATAGGTGAAGATTCAGAACAAGTGAAATAGACAATGAAACAAAAAAAATCGTCCATTCCTTCTCTCCACAGATGCTGCCCCACCCGAGTTACTCCAGCATTTTGTGTCTACCTTCGATCTAAACCAGCATCTGCTATTCTTTCTTACACACTTAGATAGATACAAAATGCTGCAGTAACTCAGCGGGACAGGCAGCATCTCTGGAGAGAAGGAATGGGTGATGTTTCGGGTCGAGACCCTTCTTCAGACTAAGAGTCGGGGAGAGGGAGACACAGAGATAAGGAGGTGTAAGGTGTGAAAACAAGACATAAAAGGGGATCCAACTCAAGGAATATGTAGAATAGACCATTGTTAATAAGGGGAAGGTGGCAACAAAGCAGACAGAGATAGGTTAAATGTTATGGTCTGGACCTGAAACATCACACATTCCTTCTCTCCAGAGATGCTGCCCATCCCGCTGAGTTACTCCAGCATTTTGTATCTATCTAAGTGTGTAAGAAAGAATAGCAGATGCTGGTTTAGATCGAAGGTAGACACAAAATGCCGGAGTAACTCGGGTAGGGCAGCATCTGTGGAGAGAAGGAATGGACGATTTTTTTGGGTCCGAAGAAGGGTCTCGACCCGAAACGTCACCCATTCCTTCCCTCCAGAGATGCTGCCTCACCCGCTGAGTTACTGTCACCAGCATTTCGTGTCTACCTTTTGTATCTATCGCCTGTGTAAGGTGTGTTCAAGTGTCCTCTGCTTGGAGGTAATATTTGGGCAGTGAAGTAAGCAATGGGTTGTGCTGTGCCCAAGTGGTAACCAATGGTGTTTTTGTAATATAGATACAGTGTGAAAAAAGGCCCTTCAGCCCACTGAGTCCATGCTGACCATCGATCACCCGTGCACAATTACAAGGTTAATTCCCAGGATGGCGGGACTGTCATATGCTGAGAGAATGGAGCAGCTGGGCTTGTATACTCTGGAGTTTAGAAGGATGAGAGGGAATCTCATTGAAACATATAAGATTGTTAAGGGTTTGGACACACTAGAGGCAGGAAACATGTTCCCGATGTTTGGGGTGTCCAGAACCAGGAGCCACACAGTTTAAGAATAAGGAGTAAGCCATTTAGAACGGAAACGAGGAAACACTTTTTCACGCAGAGAGTGGTGAGTCTGTGGAATTCTCTGCCTCAGATGGCGGTGGAGGCCAGTTCTGTGCATGCTTTCAAGAGAGAGCTAGATAGGACTCTTAAAAATAGTGGAGTCTGGGGATATGGGGAGAAGGCAGGAACGGGGTACTGATTGGGGAGCCATGATCACATTGAATGGCGGTGCTGGCTTGAAGGGTCGAATGGCCTCCTCCTGCACCTATTGTCTAATGCCACTAGTTCTATCCTCTTCTCCGTTGATTGTCACCTTGTCGTGGGGGGAGAAGCTTGTGTGGACCTGAGATCCTGAGAGCGATGCTGTCTGGAGCGATGCTCCTGGTAGGGCCACCCATGGCGGTAAGGTCGAGAGGGAGGGTCTCTGACAAAGAGTAATCCAACCAAGACCTCAATGGTGGAACCGGCGGAGGACGATGGCTGACCTGAGTGGAGCATCACAACGGCTGGGAAGGCGGATGAAGGCAGCAGCAGAAAAGGGTCTCCGGTCGTCTTGGACTGGACACTGGATCCCGACCCAGATCTGTCAAGGACCCCACATGGGGTGGCTGTCTGTGCACCAGTCTCCCCACGTTAAACAAAGTCACGCACAGGCATCCTCCATGAGAGGACAGTCATACTCGTTTCGAGTGACCGCAGATGATGAATTCTATCCAACTCACTCGGGACAATTCACAGAAGCCGATCAACCTGCAAATTGGCACGTCTTTGGAATGGGGGCAAGGTTTACATTTTTCTTTTGGTTTAGTTTGCAACGAATTAGTTTTCCCGATACAGCGCGGAAACTGGCTCTTCGGCCCTCTGAGTCTGCACCGACCAGTGATCCCCGCACATTAAAACTATCCTACACACACAGGGGACAATTATTTTCACATTTATACCAAGCCGATTAACCTACAAACCTGTACGTCTTTGGAGTGTGGGAGGAAACCGGAGCACCTGGAGAAAACCCACGCGGTCAAAGGTGCAAACTCCCTACAAACAGCAGCTGCGGTCAAGATGGAACCCGGGTCTCTGGCGCTGAGAGGCAGCGACTCTACCGCAGCGCCACTGTTTCCTGCCGATCACTCCACCTACCTACATGTTAGCTCTTGCAGTTGGCGCAGAGCACTGTCTGCTTGGTTCGCCCTCTCCTGCAGCCGAACCACCGTCTGCTGAGCACAAGCCAGGTCATCCCCGAGAGCCTGCAAGGACAAACAGAGACATGTGAGAGCTGGGCTGTGAGGAGTAACAAGAGAAAGAAAAGATTAAAAAGGAAAGTGGAATTATTTAAAATGTAATGAGACCATTTGCAACGTAAAGAGATCTGGGCTCCCTGGACATGTCTGAAGAAGGGACTGGGAACCAGAGTTATTGATAAAAATCCCGAAAGACAGATGGGAAAAAAACCATTAAATGTTCGATTAATGTAAGGCATAACTAAATTCAATTTAAAATTTTACATAGATTATATTACTTGAAAACCAGATTGAATAAAATATTTCCAAATGTTTCCCCCATTTGTGACAAATGTCTAACTCAAAATGCCACAATAGCACATTCCTTTGACTCGTGTACAAAACTTCATAAATTTTGGAACGAAATCTTTGGAACTTTTACAAAACTATTCAACACAAAACTGAACCCCAATACAGAACTGATTATCTTTGGATCAATGGAAGAGGGACGTAAATTAACTACTTTCCAAGAAGCTGTTTAATAACAGCAAAAAAACGTATACTTAAATTTTGGAAAAACGCATCCACACCAACGTTCAAAATGTGGATTTCAAATATGTCGGAAACGCTACATCTTGAAGAAATGAGATTCCTCCCAATAGGCAAAGTAGACCATTTCTTAAAGATTTGGTCTCCTTTTATCGACTTCTTACAAGCATATGGTGCAACATAACATAACCTTAGAAATTAAATGGTTCAGAAACGGGTGACAGATGGGTAAAGATATTAAATAGGTATATCTCTCCTCATTTCTTTTCTTTCTATTTTCACTTTTTTTTTCAATCTCCTTAGCTTCTTATCTCTGCTTTTCGTCTCTCTCGCTATCTGTTTCTACTCTCCTGTCTATCTATCTCGACACTCTTTATTTTCCTTTTTCTATCTTAAGGGGTTGGACAAGCTAGATGCTGGAAGATTGTTCCCGATGTTGGGGGAGTCCAGAACAAGGGGTCACAGTCTAAGGATAAGGGGGAATTCCTTTAGGACCGAGATGAGGAAAACATTCTTTACACAAAGAGTGGTGAGTCTCTGGAATTTCATTTCGGAGTCACGTGAGTGACTTCATGAAGAGCCCGCCGGCGCGCATGCTCGACATATCGTCGTACCGCGTTGCTGCGACGGCTGGCGGTGGAGCGCGCTCCTCGCCAGCCCTTCAGAAGGGGCCACGGAGGTAAGTATTCTACCTTTAGTTGGTGGTCCTTGTTGTTGGTTTTGTCTTGCAGCAAGGACATGGATGGGAGTTCCAAGGGCCGGAGGACGTCAGGACGAGTTCACCGGTCAACAGTTCCAGGGCCTTTACCATCGGCAGTACCTGCATCGCAGGCCGGGACTCAGGCGGAGATGTGGGTAAGCCCTGTGTTCACAGGTCCAGATCCGCCAGCACACCACAGCTCGGAGGAGTTCGACGAGGAGGAGTGTGGTGTGCCGCCAGAGCAGGGGGACCCTGCCATGGCAGTCAGGTCGTCAGCGGGCTCGCTGGCGACCTCGAGCTGGGTGCGTGCGGCTGCACGGCCTGTTCCACTCAGCCCTCCGAGAAGGGGGAGGGCAGGAGCCCAGAAGCCTAACCCTGCCAGGGCTAAGGCATTGCCTGACACGGAGGAGCGGTCAGGTTCCAGGGAGAGACCCGGGGCGGCTGTGAGGTCCAGCCGGCACACCCCGACTCTCGACGCCGGGACGGGTCGGTTGAGTCGGGTCTCGTCACGGTCGCCGAGCCCCCCATGGATGGGTGGGCGAGACCATGCGTCGGCAAGGTCCACGATGTGGGCAGCCGGCAAGACTGCGCGGGCCCCAGGCAGCCATGCTTCGGCTGGTGCCGACACCTCGCCGCAAGTGCCCTTAGTGGCAGCGGCTTCAGCTCCCGCTAGACGGAGGCGGTTGAACACGCCCGCACAGGAATCGCGCAGTTTCGCTTCGGCGGCTGTTAGCGACAACTACCGGCACCGGCAGGGCCTCGACGAGGTGCGGGCCGATGACAGGAGCCCGGTTTTCTTTTCAGAGCCGGAGGACTCCGACCACCTGAGTGTTCAGGGTGAAGGGCGTATTGACCGTATGGAGCGGCTGCTGGAGCTCCTGCTTCAACGTCAACAACAGCAGGGCAGCAACAGGCACAGGGCGTCTTCACAAACATCTACTATCAGCCTGGAGCAGCAGGAAGAAGTCCTCATCCAGGCAATGAGCCGTCACAAGGCTCCATCCAATTGCAACTCCCTCAACGTGCCTGTGGTCAATACGCCGATATGGGGCAACATCAGTGCGGCTATCCGTCAACAGGAGGTAAAACTGCAGCGGATCCTGAAGCTCCTCACGGCCGGTATTACCGCCTTTGTGCGGTCGGTGGACGGGGACAAATTGAATTTGGACCAGGAAGATGCCCTGGCCCTCCTGTGCGCGACCCAGCACGAAATTAACGGGTTTCGCAAAACCAGCATCCGCCCAGCGCTCAATCCAAAGTTTGCAGGATTGTGCAAACCACCGCCGCCGCCCCCGCCCCGTCAGCTCTTTGGGAAGGACCTCTCGAAGAGAGTCAAAGAGCTTGACGAGCAAGCCAAAACGGTGGGGATCATGCGCCCTCAGAGTGCCCCCACACCGTCAGGCTCAAAGTCTCCATACATTCGATCACGAGGGTCTGCCAGTACCTCGACGAGGACCCACCCTCAAGCTCCACAACGACAGCAACATCAGACCCAGCACCAGGGGTCTTTTTTAGGACAGGGTCGGCAGAGACCCTGGTGGAAAACGAAGACGCCGCGCCCTCAAGCCAACCCAGCACCTCCACGTCCACACACGCGTGTCAAGGACCGCCGGTAACCACGGAGGTGAGGGGGTCTGGTTCTCTCTTTTCTCTCTGTTTAACTTCACATGTTGGTGGTCGCCTTCGGTAGTTTTTGGGTGCATGGGGTAATTTTACTGGTGACGAGTATGTGTTGCAGAATATTCAGGGGCATAAAATTGAGTTTATTAATGGCGACATTCCTCCATCCCAGCACATGCCCGCTCGAACGTTTAAATTATCTGCTGCAGAACAGGCAGCCGGCTATAAGGAATTGTTAAGTCTTGAGCAAAGGAGTGATTAAGAGAGTGGTGCATAAGCCAGTTGAATTTGTTTCGAACATATTCACCAGACCTAAGAAGGATGGAAGTTGTCGTGTCATTATTGATCTAACCCGTTTGAATACTTTTGTAACATATTCTCATTTTAAAATGGATACGTTGAAACAACCAAATCATTGATTTCTCATGGTTGCTTTATGGCATGCATCGATTTAAAAGACGCATATTATTCCGTATCCGTCCAGAAATGTGACAGAAGGTTTTAAAATTCATCTGGATGGGGCAACTCTGGCAGTACAAGGCTTTGCCTAATGGGCTCACCACAGCCCTAGACTGTTCACTAAATTAGTGAAGCCAATTATGGCTTATTTGAGACAACGACACCATATAGTTATGGCCTATTTAGATGATGTCTTAATTGTGGGCCACACCCTGGAATTGGCTGAACAGGGTGTTGCAGCTGCTGTCAATATATTTCAACAATTGGGGTTTATTGTCCATCCAGAGAAATCAAAGTTCTACCCTGCCCAGGTGATTAATTACCTAGGGTTCACGGTGAACTCTATAAGCATGAGGGTTACCATTCCAATTAACAAGATTGAGGAGGTTACCCAGGTGTGTCTAGATTTAATCCGCACCAATATACCATCGATTCGGCATTCAGCTACAATAATTGGGAAGCTGGTAGCTTTGTTTCCGGCAGCACGATATGGACCTTTGCATTATCAGAATTTGCAAAGAGCTAAAATTGCTGCGTTAAAACAGAACGCTGGTCATTATGATCGGTCCATGCAGCTGCCGCCCGAAGCGATAAATGAGTTGCAATGGTGGGTGTGTCACATTAGCAACTCATTCAAGCCTATTAGGGAGGCTAATCCGGTGGTATATTTGCAAACTGATGCAAGCTCCAATGGTTGGGGAGCCACGAATAATTGCTCTAGTTGTGGTGGCAGATGGGACACCCTTGAATCAACGATGTTGTTAACTCAAGGGATTAACTATTTGGAGTTGCTGGCAGCATTCCACGGACTTCGTGCGTATTGTTCCAAGCTTGTTGGAGCACATGTCCGTCTCCAAATAGACAACACCACAGCAGTAGCATATTTAAACCATATGGGTGGTACCAGGCCAGTTTCGTGTGACAAATTGGCAAACTCAATTTGGCTCTGGTGTGTTCAAAGAGACATTTGGATTTCAGCTACCTATTTGCCAGGTGAGCTTAATACTGTGGCGGACACCAGGTCACGCAAATTTAATGACAATATTGAATGGATGTTGCATCCTGAGATCTTTTCTAAAGTCACAGCCAAATTTGGTAAACCGGACATTGACCTCTTTGCGTCACGGTGGAACCATCAGGTACCAACCTACGTTTCATGGGAACCAGATCCTGGGGCAATAGCGCTAGATGCATTCTCGCTGGACTGGGGGAAGTGGTTTTTCTATGCCTTCCCCCCATTTTGCCTCATCAGTCGGGTATTGGGAAAGATTCAGGCAGATGCTGCCAAGGGCATCCTTATTATACCCGACTGGCCCACACAGCCTTGGTATCCGGTGGGCTTTGACATGCTCAACGAACCTTGGGTCCTTTTGAAGGGTTGCCCACAATTGGTTACTCACCCTGTCTCAGGGGAGCCGCATCCCTGCCATGGCTATTTAAATTTGTTGGCTTGCAGGTTCTGAACAGGCCGTTAGTCCAATACGGCCTCTCGGCTCGGACCATGGATACCACCGGGGCGTCGTGTCGAGAGTCTACAAGGCGAAGATACCGCTCGCATATTAAGAAGTGGGAAGCCTACTGCAGCCGCTCTCGCATCACGTACGATGACGTGACAACAACCGACGTCCTGGAATTCCTCGCGGGGTTGCACCATGATGAACACTTAAGTTACAGTGCCATCAACAGCGCCAGAAGTGCGCTATCATTCTACCTCAGTTTGGAGGTAGGATCCAACAGGCTAGTGTCCAGACTCATGCGGGGTATATTCAATATGCATCCGCCTACACCACGCTATAATATCACCTGGGATGTCAGGGACGTATTAACCCTGCTCAGGACGTGGTCACCCATGGAAGGGCTCCAACTGGACCAACGCAGCATGAAGCTGGTGATGTTACTAGCGCTGACTTCAGCTCAGAGGGTACAGACACTACACAAACTTCGTGTCGACAGAATGACGTCTACCCCCACAGAAGTAGTCTTTTTCATTGACGAGCTACTAAAGCAGCATAGACCTGGGTGCACAGGGCTGCAGCTGAAGTTCCCGGCATACCCCGCAGATGCTAGGCTATGTGTAGCCTCACATATCCGCCACTATGTCAAGGTGACGGCACGCATCAGAGGAATGGAGAGATACCTGCTTGTCACTCATAAGAGACCTCATCATCGAGTGACAGTCCAGACGATATCCATGTGGCTTCCAGTCGTCTTGGGTAAGTCAGGTATCGACACTAATGTGTTCAAGTCTCTTTCCAACAGGGCTGCATCGACGTCAACGGCGAGGGTCATGGAGGTGCCCATGGACCAAATTCTCGCCACAGCAGGATGGGCTAATGAAGCTGTGTTCCAGCGTTTTTATAACAAGCCTGTTGCTGCTCCTCTACAGTTTGCAGAAGCCGTGCTGAATGCAGGTCACGAACGTGGAGATGTCCCCGCATGAGGGGTTTTGATTTGTTATTAATAACTCTGCTCTTGTTTTGCAGTATGAACTATTGAGCAAGTTTGTTCCTCCCATCCATCCCTGGTAGTGGTGTGTCAGCATGGACGTGGTCCAGGGCGTGTAATCACAGAAGCTTTGAAGTCTTCACGAAGTCACTCACGTGACTCCGAAATGAAATAGTAAGATTGAACGAGAACTTACCAGTTCGAAGGTTGATCTTTATTTTATGAGGAGTCGAAGTGAGGGATTTCATGCCCTCCTCGCCCAACCCTAAATCACCTTCATCTGGTAATCTTAGTCACTTCAATCTTACTATGCGAAGTCATTTCTTTGTTGGTTTCTGTGATTCCACGCCGCTACTTTGAAGTATGTCGAGCATGCGCGCCGGCGGGCTCTTCACGAAATCCCTCACTTCGACTCCTCATAAAATAAAGATCAACCTTCGAACTGGTAAGTTCTCGTTCAATCTTACTATTCTCTGCCACAGAAGGTAGTTGAGGCCAGTTCATTGGCTATATTTAAGAGGGCGTTAGATGTGGCACTTGTGGCTAAAGGGATCAGGGGGTATGGAGAGAAGGCAGGTACGGGATACTGAGTTGGCTGATCAGCCATGATCATATTGAATGGCGGTGCAGGCTCGAAGGGCCGAATGGCCTACTCCTGCACCTAATTTCTATGTTTCTAAATCTCATCAGGGTACAGCGACTTTGAAGACGTTCTCCTCCTCTCTCTGACGGGAGTTGTGCAACATCCCCTCTCACTGCTGCCCGCCCTCCTCCTGCTCCCCGGCCCAAAGGAAGCAGTCTGAAGAAGGGACTTGTTTCAATGAGGTCCCCTCTCATCCTTCAAAACTGCAACGAGTACAGGCCCAATGCCGTCAAACGCTCATCATATGTTAACCCACAAATTCTTGGGATCATTCTTGTAAACCTCTTCTGGACCCTCTCCAGAGTCAGCGCATCCTTCCTCAGATGGACACAAAATTCTGGAGTGACTATCTCTGGATAGAAGGTATGGGTGACGTTTCGGGTCGAGACTCTTCCCTCACTTCAAATAGCCCTTGCTTTCCTTCTCCCTACATCCCCTCCCCCTTCCCAGTTCTCCCACCAGTCTTACTGTCACTGACTACATTCTATCTCTGTCCCGCCCCCTCCCCTAACAGTCTGGAGAAGGGTCTGGACCCGAAATGTTGCCTATTCCTTCTCTCCAGAGATGCTGCCTGTCCCGCTGAGTTACTCCCTCATTTTGTGTCTATCTTTTCTGAACATAAAATACAATAGACGATGGGTGCAGGAGTAGGCCATTCGGCCTTTCGAGCCAGCACCACCATTCAATGTGATCATGGCTGAGCATCCCCAATCAGTACCCTGATCCTACCTTCTCTCCATATTCCTTGGCTCCGCTATCTTTAAGAGCTCTATCTAACTCGCCTTTGAAAGCAGCCAGAGAACCGGCCTCCACCGCCCTCTGAGGTAGAGAATTCCACAGACTCACAACTCTCTGTGAGAAAAAGTATTTCCTCATCTCCGTTCCAAATGGCTTACCACTTATTCTTAAACAATGGCGCCTGGTTCTGGACTCCCCCCAATATCGGGAACATGTTTCCTGCATCTAGCATGTCCAAACCCTTAATAATCACATATATTTCAATAAGATCCCCTCTCATCCTTCTAAATTCCAGAGTAAACAAGCCCAGCCGCTCCATTCTCTCAATAATTGACAGTCCCGCCATCCCGGGAATTAACCTCGTGAACCTACGCTGCACTGCCTCAATAGCAAGAATGTCCTTCCTCAAATTAGGAGACCAAAATTGCACATAATACTCCAGTTGTGGTCCCACCAGGGCCCTGTACAACTGCAGAAGGACTTCTTTGCTCCTAAAATCCTCTCGTTATGAAGGCCATCATGCCATTACTTTTCTTCACTGCCTGCTGTACCTGCATGTTTACTTTGGGACAAGTGTTTACAATTATGCCAAGCCAATTAACCGACAAACCTGTACGTCTTTGGAGTGTGGGAGGAAACCTGAGCACCCGGAGAAAACCCACGCGGTCAGTGTCACAATGTTCCCGATGTTGGGGGAGTCCAGAACCAGGGGCCACAGTTTAAGAATAAGGGGATAAGCCATGTAGAACGGAGACGAGGAAACACTTTTTCACACAGTGAGTTGTGAGTCTGTGGAATTCTCTGCCTCAGAGGGCGGTGGAGGCCAGATCTCTGGACACTTTCAAGAGAGAGCTAGATAGGGCTCTTAAAGATAGCGGAGTCATACATAGAAACATAGAAAATAGGTGCAGGAGTCTATCTTTTCTGTACATAAAATACAATAGACGATAGGTGCAGGAGTAGGCCATTCGGCCCTTCGAGCCTGGACTTCCATTCAATATGATTATGGTTGATCATCCAACTCAGTATCCCGTACCTGCCTTCACTATATACCCACTGCTCCCTTTAGCCACAAGGGCCACATCTAACTCCCTCTAAAATATAGCCAACAAACTGGCCTCAACTACCTTCTGTGGCAGAGAATTCCAGAGATTCATCACTCTCTGTGTGAAAAATGTTATTCTCATCTTGGTTCTAAAAGATTTCCCCCTTGTCCTGCACTTCCCCAACATCGGGAACAATCTTCCTGCATCTAGCCTGTCCAACCCGTTAAGAATTTTGTAAGTTTCTATAAGATACCCCCTCAATTGTCATGGCTTCTGTCTTGCTCTAACTGGGGTTATGGGCTCGGAATGGGGGCCCTCGTACGTCTTCATCTGCAGGAGAGAAGCAGAGAACCGGGGCCGGACGTCGGCAGATTGGTACCATGCCGGGGCGTCTATAAGATCCCCCCTCAATCTTCTAAATTCTAGCAAGTACAAGCCGAGTCTATCCAGTCTTTCTTCATATGAAAGTCCTGATATCCCAGGAATCAGTCTGGTGAACCTTCTCTGTACTCCATCTACAGCAAGAATGTCTTTCCTCAGATTTGGAGACCAAAACTGTACGCAATACTCTAGGTGTGGTCTCACCAAGACCCTGTACAACTGCAGTAGAACCTCCCTACTCCTATACTCAAATCCTTTTGCTATGAATGCTAACATACTATTCACTTTCTTCACTGCCTGCTGCACCTGCATGCCTACTTTCAATGACTGGTGTACCATGACACCCAGGTCTCGTTGCATCTCCCCTTTTCCTAATCGGCCACCATTCAAATAATAGTCTACTTTCCTGTTTTTGCCACCAAAGTGGATAACCTCACATTTATCCACATTGTACTGCATCTGCCATGCATTTGCCCACTCACCCAGCCTATCCAAGTCACCTTGCAGCCTCCTAGCATCCTCCTCACAGTTAACACTGCCCCCCAGCTTCGTGTCATCCGCAAACTTCGAGATGTTGCGTTCAATTCCCAAATCATTAATATATATTGTAAATAGCTGGGGTCCCAGCACTGAGCCTTGCGGCACCCCACTAGTCACTGCCTGCCATCCTGAAAAGGACCCGTTCACTCCTACTCTTTGCTTCCTGTCTGCCAGCCAGTTCTCTATCCACATCAATACTGAACCCCCAATACCGTGTGCTTTAAGTTTGGATACTAATCTCTTGTCTGGAACCTTGTCGAAAGCCTTCTGAAAGTCTAGATATAACACATCCACTGCTTCTCCATTATCCACTCTACTAGTTACATCCTCGAAAAATTCAATAAGATTCGTCAGACATGATTTACCTTTCGTAAATCCATGCTGACTTTGTCCAATGATTTCACCACTTTCCAAATGTGCTGCTATCCCATCTTTAATAACTGACTCTAGCAGTTTCCCGACTACCGATGTTAGACTAACTGGTCTGTAATCCCCGTTTTCTCTCTCCCTCCCTTTTTAAAAAAGTGGGGTTACATTAGCTACCCTCCAATCCTCAGGTTAGGGTTAAACTACTCCAGAATCTAAAGAGTTTTGAAAAATCATCACTAAGGCATCCACTATTTCTGGGGCTACTTCCTTTAGAACCCTGGGATGCAGCCTATGTGGTCCTGGGGATTTATCTGCCTTTAATCCATTCAATTTACTTAACACCACTTTACGGCTAACCTGGATTTCACTCAGTTCCTCCATCTCATTTGACCAACGATCCCCTGCTATTTCCAGGGGATATGGGGAGAAGGCAGGAACGGGGTACTGATTGGGAATAATCAGACATGATCACATTAAATGGCAGTGCTGGCTCGAAGGGCCGTATGGCCTACTCCTGCACCTACTGTCTATTGCAGACTCTTACACAGACAGTGTCTGTAGTCTGGGTCAATCCTGGGTCCCTGACGCTATGAGGCAGCAGCTCTACTACGGCCACCATTATGCCGCCCCCATGCATGTGTTCAGACTCTCGCTTCTCCTGCGCCGACTGCTCACCTGGTGTTTCACTCGCTCCAGGTCCATCTCTGCCGTTCTGTCTTGGAAGCTGTGGACCAACACCGCGTGCTCCTCACCTTTCACCGCAAGCTCCTCCTCCAGGTCTGCTATCTGCATTGGGACAAGAGTTTGAGCTGCGCATGCTTCTCAACAAATGCGCTGCTGAGCACAGAGCAGACGCGAACTGCAGTGGCGCGGAGCGGTGGAGTAGGAGAAGGATATCGACGCACCCTTGCAACTCCAATTCAGTGCCATCACCACGGCAATGGGCCTTTGCGGCCAAGCTAAAACTCCGACATATGTTAGTCTTGTTTAAGTTAGAGATACAGCACGGAAACGATAGGACTTTATTTATGAGATAAACGTGAGGTTATCCACTTTGGCGGCAAGAACAAGGAGGCAGATTATTATCTCAATGTTGTCATATTAGGAAAAAAGGAAGTGCAACGAGACCTGGGTGTCCTTGTACACCAGTCTCTGAAAGCAAGCATGCAGGTACAGCAGGCAGTGGAGAAAGCTAATGGCATGTTAGCCTTCATAAAGAGAGGATTTGAGTATAGTAGAGGTCCTCCTACAGTTGTACAGGCCCTGGTGAGACCACACCTGGAATATTGTGTGCAGTTTTGGTCTCTTAATTTGAGGAAGGACATCCTTGCTATTGAGGCAGTGCAGCGTAGGTTCACCAGGTTAATCCCCGGGATGGCGGGACTGTCAAATGAGGAATGATTGGAAAGACTGGGCTTATGTTCATTGAAATTTTGAAGGATGAGAGGGGATCTTATAGAAACGTATCAAATTAAAAAAGGACTGGACAAGCTAGATGAAGGAAAAATGTTCGCAATGTTGGGCGAGTCCAGAACCAGGGTCCACAGTCCAAGAATAAAGGGGAGGCCATTTAAAACTGAGATGACGAAAAACGTTTGCACCTCGAGAGTTGTGAATTTGCGGAATTCTCTGCCACAGCAGGCAGTGGAGGCCAATTCACTGCATGAATTTAAAAGAGAGTTAGATAGAGCTCTGGGGGCTAGTGGAATCAAGGGATATGGGGAGAAGGCAGGCACGGGTTACTGATTGTGGATGATCAGCCATGATCACAATGAATGGCGGTGCAGGCTCGAAGGGCCAAATGACCTCCTCCTGCACCTATTTTCTATGTTTCTATGTTTATCCCAGAAGGGAAATTGATCTGCGGACAGCCATAAAAACACAAGATACACGAAACATGAAATTAAAGTGACGAGTGGAAAGGACTGGCGGTGTGCAACGATTTGGGGAGCGAGTGAGGGGAGTCAGTCTACCCCACGACAGAAGGGGGAGGAGTTGTACAGTTTGATAGCCACAGGGAAGAAGGATCTCCTGTGGTGTTCTGTGCTGCATCTTGGTGGGACCAGTCTGTTGCTGAAGGTGCTCCTCAGGTTGACCAGTGTGTCACAGAAGGGGTGAGCTGTATTGTCCAAGTGATGAAACAAGCCCTTTGGCCTCAATGTTATCCAACTTTGCCATTCACTCCCCACACACTTGGGACAATTTACAGAGGGCCATTTGACCTACAATCCCGCACGGCTTTAGGATGTGGGAGGAAACCAGAGCACCCAGACGAAACGCAGAAACCCACAGGGAGGAGGTATAAACACCACACAGCAGAGCTGATACGACTTGATGTTTCAATCCCTGTAGTAAGTCAGCACTCTTGATATTTCCAGTGGGATTGGAGTGGGGAAAGGTAGGGTAGGTACATCATTGGGGTCATCAGGTGGGCACCTTCCTTCTTTGTACAACGAAGTTGCAACGGGATCTGGGGAGTCAATGAAAGTAAGCATGCAGGTACAGCAGGCAGTGAAGAAAGCGAATGGCATGTTGGCCTTTATAACAAGAGGAGTTAAGTATAGGAGCAAAGAGGTCCTTCTGCAGTTGTGCAGGATCCTAGTGAGACCACACCTGGAGTATTGTGTGCAGTTTTGGTGCCCTAATTTGAGGAAGGACATTCTTGCTATTGAGGGAGTGCAGCGTAGGTTTACAAGGTTAATTCCCGGGATGGCGGGACTGTCATATGCTGAGAGAATGGAGCGGCTGGGCTTGTACACTCTGGAGTTTAGAAGGGTGAGAGGGCATCTCATTGAAACATTTAAGATTGTTACGGGCTTGGACACGCGAGAGGCAGGAAACATGTTTCCGATGGTAGGGGATTCCAGAACCATGGGCCACAGTTTAAGAATAAGGAGTAAGCCATTTAGAACGGAGACGAGTAAACACTTTTTCCCACAGAGAATCGTGAGTCTGTGGAATTCTCCGCCTCAGAGGGTGGTGGAGGCAGGTTCTCTGGATGCTTTCAAGTGAGAGCTACATAGGGCTCTTAAAAATAGCAGAGTCAGGGGATATGGGGAGAAGGCAGGAACGGGGTACTGATTGTGGATGATCAGCCATGATCACATTGAAAGGTGGTGCTGCCTACTCCTGCACCTATTGTCTATTGAAACCAGAGCACGCAGAGGAAACGCAGAAACCCACAGGGAGGAGGTATAAACACTACACAGCAGAGCTAATAGAACTTGATGTTTCAATCCCTGTAGTAAGTCGGCACTCTTGATATTTGGATTGGTGTGGTGAAAGGTAGGGTAGGTACATCATCGGGGTCATCAGGTGGGCCCCCTCCTTCTTTGGCATTTCATTGATAAGCGCACAACATCTCCAGAGGGCTCAACGGTGATACCTGGCGTCCCAGATACAAACCCCTCAATTCCATACCCTCCTGTCTCCATCTTGCAGCCCAATTGTAATCTTTTCTTTTGATCCAAAGCCAACTGCAGCTTTTTTCTGCAGAATTTGACAATTACTTGATTGGCTTGTTGGAGGGAGCGACCCCTCACCCCTATTTTCTTCAATAGGCCGTTCGTAGATGTAGCAACAAATCCCCTGCATCCCACTTCGACAGGGAAAATCGTGGTCTTCCAGCCATTCTGGGCAGCTTCAGTTGCCAGTTCAGAATACTTGGTAGACAAAAGTGCTGGAGAAACTCAGTGGATGAGCCAGCATCTATGGAGTGAAGGAAATTTCCTTCGCTCCATAGATGCTGCCTCACCCGCTGAGTTTCTCCAGCATTTTTGTCTACCTTTGATTTTCCAGCATCTGCAGTTCCTTCTTAAACAGTTCAGAATGCTTGAACTTTTTCCTCTCATAAGCTTCTTCAACAAAGAACATTTTCAACAAAAGAACATTTTTAAACTGCAGAGCTACAAGATGGCACTTGTAACGGGGTGAGCCTTGTGTACTGTCTCAGTGCAATTGAGCCTTGTGTACTGTCTCATCTTACACTCTTGTACTTAAGTATAATTGTGTCTTTGTGTATATATATATATATATATATAAATATAATGGAAAGATTTCTGGTAAGTTGCTGAACTGTATGCCAAAGAACTTCGCTGTACCCAGGTACACGTGACAATACAGTCCCGTCGAATCAGCTTGAAAGGGTTCAGAAAAGATTTACGAGGATGTCGCCAAGACGAGAGGGCGTGAACTACAGGAAGAGGTTGAGCAGGCTGGGTCTCTATTCCATGGAGCGCAGGAGGATGAAGAGAGATCTTCCAGAGGTGTACAAAATCATGAGAGGAATAGATCGGGTAGAGTCTCTTGTCCAGAATAGGGGAATCGAGGACCAGAGGACATAGGGGGAGTCCAGAACCAGGGGCCACCGTTTAAGAATAAGGAGTAAGCCATTTAGAACGGAGACGAGGAAACACTTTTTCCCACCGAGAATGGTGAGTCTGTGGAATTCTCTGCCTCAGAGGGTGGTGGAGGCAGGTTCTCTGGATGCTTTCAAGAGCGAGTTAGATAGGGCTCATAAAAATAGCGGAGTCATGGGATATGGGGAGAAGGCAGGAGCGGGGTACTGATTGGGGATGATCAGCCATGATCACATTGAATGGCCGTGCTGGCTCGAAGGGCCGAATGGCCTACTCCTGAACCTTTTCTCTATTGTCTATTGTTCAAGGTGAAGGGGGAAAGATTTACTAGGAATCCAAGGGGTATCTTTTTCACACAGAGGGTGCTGGGTGTATGGAACAAGCTACCAGAGGAGGTAGTTGAGGAGGGTACTATCGCATCGTTTAAGAAACAGCTGGACAGGTACATGGATAGGACTGGTTTGGAGGAATATGGACCAAGTGCAGGCAAGTGGGACTAGGGTAGCCGGGACATTGTTGGCCGGGGTGGGCGAGTTGGGCCTGTTTCCACACTGTTTCACTCTATGACAGCAAGATAAAGCAAACATTGCAGTCATACCGAAGGCCGTTTCTGGCTTGTTTGAGTCAACAAATCCTTTGCAAAGGAGGCATGGAGAGAGGTCCAGGACCTACCTTGACGTGGAGGTGATTGACATCGTTGGTGTGACTGATCTCCTGGGACTTCAGCTGCACCATCAGCGCAAAGACCTTCTCCCTCCAGCGAGTCACCAGCGTTGCCTTCTTCCCTTCGTCCCCGCTCCCGAAGTCCGTCTTCGGCTGACGCAAACACAAGTCAGGAGGAACCTCACTAACCGCTGCCTTTCCTTCTCCTTCGATGGAGGTCTGTGCTGGCTCGAGTCCCAGTAGCCCAGTCCGTGTATCCAGCTTCCAGCGACCTGTCACTTCAATCCAAACCCACTCTGCCCTCCCCCGTTCCCACGAAGCTCGATGCAAACGTACATACATAGAAAATAGGTGCAGGAGGAGGCCATTTAACCCTTCCAGCCAGCACCGCCATTCATTGTGATCATGGCTGATCGTCCCCTATCAATAAACTTACAAAATTCTTAAGGGGTTGGTCAGGCTAGATGCAGGAAGATTGTTCCCGATGTTGGGGAGGTCCAGGACAAGGGGTCACAGCTTAAGGATAGGGGGAAATCCTTTAGGACCGAGATGAGAAGGACTTTTTTCACACAGAGAGTGGTGGGTCTCTGGAACTCTCTGCCACAGAGCGTAGCTGAGGCCAGTTCATTGGCTATATTTAAGAGGGAGTTAGATGTGGCCCTTGTGGCTAAGGGGATCAGAGGGTATGGAGAGAAGGCAGGTACGGGATACTGAGTTGGATGATCAGCCATGATCATATTGAATGGCGGTGCAGGCTCGAAGGGCCGAATGGCCTACTCCTGCACCTAATTTCTATGTTTCTATGTTTCTAATAACCCGTGCCTGCCTTCTCCCCATCTCCCTTGATTCCGCTAGCCCCTGCAGCTCTATCTAACTCTCTATCTTAAATCCAGTGATTTGGCCTCCACTGCCTTCCCTGGCAGGGAATTCCACAAATTCACAACTCTCTGGGTGCAAAAGGTTTTACCTCATCTTAGTTTTAAATGGCCTCCCCTTTATTCTTAGACTGTGGCCCCTGGTTCTGGACTTCCCCAACATTGGGAACATTTTTTGCTGTGTCTAGCTTGTCCAGTCCTTTTAGAATTGTATATGGTTCCATAAGATCCCATCCTTCTAAATTCCAGGGGATACAAGCCCAGTCTTTCCAATCTTTCCTTATATGACAGTCCTGCCATTCCGGAGATTAACCTTGTGAACCTACGCTGCATTGCCTCTATAGCAAGGATGTCCTTCCTCAAATTAGGAGGCCAAAACTGCACACAATACTCCAGATATGGTCTCACCACGGCCCTATAAACCTGTAGAAAGACCTCTTTACTCCTATACTCAAATTATTTTGTTATGAAGGCCTACATGCCATTAGCTTTCTTCACTGCCTGCTGTACCTGCATGTTTACTTTCAGTGACTGATGAACAAGGAAAAGGGAAAGCATAGAACAGTACAGCACAGGAACAGGCCCTTCGGCCCACAATGTCCTGTGCCGAACACGATGCCAAGATAACCTAATCTCCGAAGATGGACTTAAAAAAGCTGGAGTAACTCAGCGGGCCCGACAGCATCTCTGGAGAAAAGGAATGGGTGACTTATAGGTTGAGTCGAGTCTGAAGAAGGTTCTCGACCCAATCCATCTCTCCAGAGATGTTGCTTGTCCCTCTGAGTTGCGCCAGCCCTTTGTGTCTATGTGTCATTCCTTCCTACGTCATAAACTCATCTCCGCTGCCTGCATGTGATCCATATCCCTCCATTCCCAGCAAATCTAAAGAACATCTTAAATGGCACTCTCGGATCTGATTCCACCGCCACCCGCAGCAATACATCCCAGGCTAGGTGTAAATAAACTCACACCACTGATCGCCTTTCAATTTTACCCCTCACCAGGTTAATTCCCGGGATGGCGGGACTGTCAAATGCTGAGAGAATGAAGCGGCTGGGCTTGTTTACTCTGGAGTTTAGAAGGATGAGAGGGCATCTTATTGAAACATATAAGATTATTAAGGGTTGGGACACGCTAGGGGCAGGAAACATGTTCCCGACGTTGCAGGAGTCGAGAACCAGGGGCCACACAGTTTAAGAATAAGGGTTAGGCCATTTAGAACGGAGATGAGGAAACACTTTTTCAGAGAGAGTTGTGAGTCTGTGGAAGTACTCCAGCTTTTTGTGTTTAAACCGGCATCTGCAGTTCTTTGAGCATCTCTCACACAGAGTTGTGAGTCTGTGGAATACTCCGCCTCAGAGGGATGTGGAGGCCGATTCTCTAGATACTTTCAAGAGAGAGCTAGATGGGGCTCAAAGATAGCGGAGTCAGGGGATATGGGGAGAAGGCAGGAACGGGGTACTGATTGGGGATGATCAGCCATGCAAAGGTACACACATAGAAAATAGGTGCAGGAGGAGGCCATTTGGCCTTTCGAGCCAGCACCGCCATTCATTGTGATCATGGCTGATCGTCCCCTATCAATAACCCGTGCCTGCCTTCTCCCCATATCACATTGAATGGCGGTGCTGGCCTGAAGGGCCGAATGGCCTACTCCTGCACCTATTGTCTAATGTCTCATCTCTAGTCTTTGACATCTCCACCCTCGAGAAAAGGTTTGGACTGTCTACCCTATCCTTATCCAGGCCTTTCACTATTCAGTCTCATCCTTCAAAACTCCAGCGAGTACAGGCCCACTCATCATATATTAACCCACTAATTCCTGGGATCATTCTTGTAAACCTCTTCTGGACCCTCTCCAGAGCCAGCACATCATTCCTCAGATAGACATAAAATTCTGGAGTGACAATAGACAATAGGTGCAGGAGTAGGCTGTTCGGCCCTTCGAGGCAGCACCGTGACTATCTCCGGAATGAAGGTATTGGTGACGTTTTGGGTCGAGACTCTCCTCTCACTTCAAATAGCCCTTGCTTTCCTTCTCCCTACATCCCCTCCCCCTTCCCAGTTCTCCTACCAGTCTTACTGTCTCCGACTACATTCTATCTCTGTCCCGCCCCTCCCCTGACATCAGTCTGAAAAAGGGTCTCGACCCGAAACATCGCCCATTCCTTCTCTCCGGAGATGCTGCCTCACCCGCTGAGTTACTCCAGCATTTTGTGTCTATCATCGGTGTAAGCCAGCACCTGCAGTTCCTTCCTTAATGTGGCCTCAGAATGTGGCCTTACAGGCCTGTCCCACCAGCATGCAACTCTATGCGATGAGCGCGACCTAACGTGGTCGCTTGAGCTGTCCGGCGTCGCGGGGCCTGTCCCACTTTGATCGCTGGAGCCGTGCGGAATTGTGCGGAGTTCGTCCCGACACCGCGCGTGGCTCCGAAAAACTGACTATGTTCAAAAATTCCGCGCGGCAACGCCTTGTCGGCTCGCAGTCGCCACGACGCATTACACACCGCCCTGACATCGTGCCTCCGTGAACCTATCTGTAGGTGCCTCCGTGACCCTCTATGTGTGTGGCTCCCTTGCACTGTGTGTGTGTGCCTCTGTGCCCCTCTCTGTGTGCCCCTCTCTGTCCTGGCGAACTTACCTTAGACTTAGCTCCAAGTTCGCCTCACTTTGCGCCGCGTTGCGCCACTCACACGACCTCCGCACGGCTCCTGCTGCCGGTTTGGTCGCGCTTGCTGCATGCTGGTGGGAACGGCCCTCTACAGGGGATCACCCGACCTCCGCGCGGCCCCCGCTTCGAGTTTGATCGTGTTCATCGCATAGAGTTGTATGCTTGTAGGACAGGCCCTTTACACCGCTCACAATACTCTAAGTGTGGCCCGACCAGTGCCGTATAGAGCCTGCACTTTAGCCGCGAGCTGGGAGTGTACCTTGCCGCCGCGGTGCCTCTCCTGGATGGCGAGGATGTCTGTCAGCGAGGTCAGACGCACGTTGAGCAGCTCCGCCGTGGATCGCAACGTCTCCCGCTCCTTCTCCAGATGCTGGGAACATAAAGGAGCACCACAGTGACCGACTACTACGCCTAGTCACTAGGGGCGCTGCACTGACGGCAGCCTCTGCCTACAACCCGTTTGTTTTTCAATCTTTTTAAAAAATTTCAAGTCAGTTTAAAGTTTGTTTTTGGGGGAATCTTTGACCTTTACATGCGGGGGAGGGGGAAACTGTTTCCCCATCGCTTCCTGGCGGGAACGCGACTATTTCTCCGAGTCGCGTCCTCGCCCCCCCCCCCCCCCCCCCTCCTCGCGGCCTACCTCCTGGATTGGAGCGGCCTTTCCTGCCGGGGATCGGGAACCGGACCAGAGCTACAACAGCGGCGGCGCAGCTGAATTCACCACGGCCAATTAAAAATTTTACATAGATTATATTATTCTAAAGCTAGACTGAATAAAATATTCCCAAATGTTTCCCCCATCTGTGACAAATGTCTTACTCGAAATGCCACTATAGCACGTTCCTTTGTCTCGTGTATAAAACTGTATAAATTTTTGGAATTTTTACAAAACTATTTAACACAAAATTGAACCCCAATACAGAACTGATTATCTTTGGATCAATGGAAGAGGGAAGTAAACTAACTATATTCCAGGAAGCTTTTCTTAATTACAGTCTAATAACAGCAAAAAAACATACTCAAAGTTTGGAAAAACGCAATCACGCCACCATTCAAAATGTGGATTTCAGATATGTCTGAAACGCTTCATCTTGAAGAAATGAGATTTCTCCTACTAGGCAAAGTAGACCAACTCTCAAAGACTTGGTCTCCTTTTATCAACTTTTTGCAAGCATATGGTGCAACATAACATAACCTCAGAAATTAAATGGTTTAGAACCGGGTGACGGATGGGCAAAAATACGAAATAGGTAGATCTCTCCTAATCTCTCTTTTCTTTACTTTCTCCTTCTATTTCATTCTTTTCAGCTTCTCTTC
Source organism: Raja brachyura (assembly GCA_963514005.1). The sequence continues at coordinate 21,845 of CAUPSL010001302.1, read as the reverse complement.
TATGTTCTGGAGACCGATTAGGAAAAGGGGAGATGCAGCGCGACCTGGGTGTCATGGTACACCAGTCATTGAAAGTAGGCATGCAGGTACAGCAGGCAGTGAAGAAAGCGAATGGTATGTTAGCTTTCATAGCAAAAGGATTTGAGTATAGGAGCAGGGAGGTTCTACTTCAGTTGTATAGGGTCTTGGTGAGGCCACACCTGGAGTATTGCGTACAGTTCTGGTCTCCAAATCTGAGGAAGGACATTATTGCCATAGAGGGGGTGCAGAGAAGGTTCACCAGACTGATTCCTGGGATGTCAGGACTGTCTTATGAACAAAGACTGCATAGACTCGGTTTATACTCTCTAGAATTTAGGAGATTGAGAGGGGATCTTATAGAAACTTACAAAATTCTTAAGGGGTTGGACAGGCTAGATGCAGGAAGATTGTTCCCGATGTTGGGGAGGTCCAGGACAAGGGGTCACAGCTTAAGGATAAGGGGGAAATCCTTTAGGACCGAGATGAGAAGGACTTTTTTCACACAGAGAGTGGTGGGTCTCTGGAACTCTCTGCCACAGAGGGTAGTTGAGGCCAGTTCATTGGCTATATTTAAGAGGGAGTTAGATGTGGCCCTTGTGGCTAAAGGGATCAGAGGGTATGGAGGGAAGGCAGGTCCGGGATACTGAGTTGGATGATCAGCCATGATCATATTGAATGGCGGTGCAGGCTCGAAGGGCCGAATGGCCTACTCCTGCGCCTAATTTCTATGTTTCTTTGTCCTTTATTTCTTTTGCTATCTGTTTCTACTCGCTTGTCTGTCTATTCCGACACTCTGTATTTCTTTTTTCTTCCACTGTTCTTTTATTATTAAATCAAAAGTATGAAGTTGTACAAGAATGGAAATATATATGTATGAATTAGGTACTGAAGTACCACACTATTGGACTTACTTCTAACAAAAAAAAAACAAATTCACCACGGCGCGGGCGATACCTACCCGTCTGGAGCTCCGTAGCATTGGGGGCCGCTGCTCCAACATCGTGGAGCTCTGGTTTGGGAGAGCTTCCAACGCGGGCGGCGCTGACCATCATCGCGGAGTCCTGGGACCCTCTGCCGAGGGCCGCCAGCGTAGCATCGCCGCCCGGCGCGCCCTGTGGACTTTGGGAGCCGCGGACTCCGGTAGGAGGGGGCCGACTCTGATGTCCAGGCCGCTGAGGATGTCCCCCAGCCCCGACGTCGGACTTACATCACCCCGACGGGCAGGACGGAACATCGGGCCGCCTGTAGCGGCGACTACGGAGGGCTCGGGGAGACATTAGAGGAAGATGACTGACTTTGGTGCCTTCCCTCACAGTGGGAAACTTTGATCCTGCTGTGTGGGGATGTTTTATGTTGAATTTTATCAGAGTTGATAGGATTCAAACTAGACCATTCCCACACAGCAGGATCAAATGTTGTGTTCTTTATTTTCATTGTATGGCTATAAGGTGATTACATTTCACTGTACCAACTGGCACACGTGACAAATAAATATTTAATAAATAATAATAAATTTATCCAGTGGACGACATCGTCGGGAGCTCACAGCTCACAGGTTGGTGACCTGTTTTCCCGCAACAACAGCTTCGTCCGCTGGACTGGAGGGCAGCAGCTTCGACCACCCCGGGCCGCGGAGATTGAACGGGCCCATTCGGGGAGCACGGTTGAGCCACGGGACTGACTTACCATCACCCGGTGGGGTCACAACATCGGAGGCCTGGATCGCCTCAGCGCAGAGGGAGAACAAGGAGGGAAGAGACAAAGACTTAAGACTTTTGCCTTCCACCACAGTGAGGAGGTGCCTGGTGAACTCACTATGGTGGATGTTAAATTTGTGTTTATTGTGTGTTTTTGTTATTTATTATTATATGTATGACTGCAAAGGTTTAGTTCAGGCCGAAAGGTCTGAATGACAATAAATGATAATTCAATTCAATTCAATTCAATCAGATTTCAATCATCCCACCACAACCCGACAGCAGTCCTGGAACTACCCATCAGTCTGAAGAAGGGGATATGGACCAAGCGCAGGCAGGTGGGGCTGGTGTAGCTGGGACATGTTGGCCGGTGTGGGCAAGTTGGGCTGAAGGACCTGTTTCCACACTGTATCACTCCATGACTATGACTCGGTTTCAGTCTCTACCCGAATCGTCACCCATTCCTTCTCTCCACAGATGCCGCCCGTCCCGCTGAGTTACTCCAGCCTCTATGGTTTCAACCAGCATCTGCAGTTCCTCCCTACACCACTATCCACCTCATTGGTGACCCTCGGACTATCTTTGGTCAGATTTTACTGGCTTTACCTTGCATTTATTTATTATAGGAGGAAACTCAGAAGAGGAGGTAAGACAAACTGTTTGCTGAAACTCTGTCAAGTTTAAAGTCTTTAGACTTTAGACCAGACCTTAGGGATGTGTGTGAAAGAGTGAATTGCAAATGCTGGTTTAAACAATTTAAGCCATTTAGAACGGAGATGAGGAAACACTTTTTCACACAGAGAGTTGTGAGTGTGGAATTCTCTGCCTCAGAGGGCGGTTCTCTGGATACTTTCAAGAGTGAGATAGATATGGCCCTTAAAGATAGCGGAGTCGGAGGATATGGGGTGAAGGCAGGAACGGGGTACTGATTGTGGATGATCAGCCCTGATCGCATTGAATGGCGGTGCTGGCTTGAAGGGCCAAATGGCCAACTCCTGCACCTGTTGTCTTTTGTCTATAATGTATGGTCATATTTGATCTTACTACTGTCAAAGAGTTATTTGTATATCAAACTAAAAAACTCTTGACTCAGTGCCTATACACGATCCTTTAAAAGAAAAAGCTATTGTCTGCCGGGGGGAGGTAGTTGAGGCAGAAACTATGACGTTTAGTTCAGAGATACAGCGCAGAAACAGGCCCTTCGACCCACCGGGTCCACGTCGACCAGCGACCCCCGCACACTTAACACTATGCAACACACTAGGGACAAACTTACACATTCGCCAAGCCATACCTACTCCTGCACCTGTTGTCTATTGTCTATTAAGAGCATCCTACACCCACTAGGGATAATATTTATATTTACCAAGCCAATTAACCTACAAATCTGTACGTCGTTAGAGTGTGGGAGGAGACCGAAGATCTCGGGGGAAACCCACGCAGGTCACGGGGAGAATGTACAATAGACAATAGGTGCAGGAGTAGGCCATTCGGCCCTTCGAGCCAGCACCGCCATTCACTGTGATCACGGCTGATTATCCCCAATCACTACCCCGTTCCTGCCTTCTCCCCATATCCCCTGACTCCGCTATCTTTCATAGCCCTATCTAGCTCTCTCTTGAAGGCATCCAGAGAACCGGCCTCCACCGCCCTCTGAGGGAGAGAATTCCACAGACTCACAACTGTCTGTGAGGAAAGGTGTTTCCTCATGTGGATCTCACTGAGGGAACTGGGATTAACATCAGTGGGGATACAGTGAGTGAATACCATGTTACAGGAGAGATTATGGTCGGCACGGACTGGAAGGGCTGAGAAGGCCTGTTTCCGTGCTGTAATTGTTATATGGTTATATGGAAACACGGTACAGACAGCAGCCGTAGTCGGGTTGGAACCCGGGTCTCTGGCGCTGCATTCGCTGTAAGGCGGCAGCTCTACCGCTGCGCCACCGTGACCACTGTGTAACTCCGTGACTCATTAACCTCCCTCGTGTTGTTGTTGTTGTTGGGGGAGCAGTGCCGTGCGCCGGTGGTAATGCGGGCTACGGGGCAAGCTGACCTGGACCCTGTTGTTCAGCTGTTCTTTCTCCTGCCGGGCCTCTTCCAGTTGCTTCTCGTCCGGCACCAGTTGTCCGATGTAAGTGCGGAGTTGTTGGATCAAGGAGCTTTGGGAATCCAACTGGCGTCTGGCTTCACTGCAGCAGGACAAGGAAGACAAATCTTTTATAAGTATTTTTGAACACATTGAATGGCGGTGCTGGCTCGAAGGGCCGAATGGCCTACTCCTGCACTTGTTGTCTATTGTCTTTCACTGACCTCATCTCCTCCTGCAGGGCGTCCCGCTCCCGACACACGTCGTCCAGCCTCTCCCGCGAGCGCATCGCCTCGCGCTGGCCTTCCTCTTGACTCTGCCGCAGCTCGTCCCCCAGCTCGGCCTCCCTTTGCCTCATTGTCCCCCCGTCCACCTCCAACTCTGCCACCCTCCGCCGCAGCGTCTCCCGGACATCCTCCAGCTCGGTCACCCTCCGCCGCAGCGTCTCCCTAACATCCTCCAGCTCGGTCACCCTCCGCCGCAGTCTCTCCCGGTCCTCCTCCGCTTCCGCCGCCCTTTGCAGCAGAGTCTCTCCATCCTCATCCATGGATCCTTTGCCATCCGGGGATAACATCTGTTGGAACCAGACGGGGAAGGTTTTTATCGGCGAGTCGGTGGGTTAATTGAAAATACAATAGACAATAGGTGCAGGAGTAGGCCATTTGGCCCTTAGAGCCAGCACCGCCATTCAATGTGATCATGGCTCTTCATCCCCAATCAATGCCTTTGTTTAATTTCTTTTTGTAGAGTCATAGATTGCTGCCGCGTGGAAACAGACCCTTCGGCCCAGCTTGAGCACACCGACCAACATATCCCAACTGCACTAGTCCCACCTACCTGCTTTTGGCCCTGTGTATGTAGCCCCCTTTTGCTCTGGTACTTTATTTAATTCACATGTTTATCGGCCACAGTTTAAGAATAAGGGGTAAGGCATTTAAAACGGAGACGAGGAAACACTTTTTCTCACAGAGAGTTGCGAGTCTGTGGAATTCTCTGCCTCAGAGGGCGGTGGAGGCAGGTTCTCAGCATGCTTTCAAGCGAGAGTTAGATAGTGGAGCCAGGGGATATGGGGAGAAGGCAGGAACGGGGTACTGATTGTGGATGATCAGCCATGATCACATTGAATGGTGGTGCTGGCTTGAAGGGCCAAATGACCTACTCCTGCACCTATTATCTATTGTTTAATCAATAATGTTTTATTATTAATGTTTAATGTGTTATGTGTCATTCCTAACTGTCACTGTATGTCATGTTGTCACTTGCGGGCGGAGCACCAAGGCAAATTCCTTGTATGTGAATACTTGGCCAATAAACGTATTAATTCATTCATATCTGTCCAAACGTGTCCTATGCATGTACCTGTCAAATTGTTTCTTAAATGTTGGGATAGTCCCACCCTCAACTACCTCCTCTGACAGCTTGTTCCATACACCCACCACCCACTGTGTGAAAAAGTTACCCCTCAGATTCCTATTATATCTTTTCCCCTTCACCTTGAACATATGTCCTCTCGTCCTCGATTCCCCTACTCTGGGAAAGGGACTCCTCTATAAGATCTTCCCTCATCCTCCTGCGCTCCATGGAATAGAGACCCAGCCTCCTCAACCTCTCCCTACAGCTCACACCCTCTAGTCCTGGCAACATCCTCGGAAATCTTCTCTGCATCCACAACACAGAATCCTCCGTAATATCCGCCACCTCCAACGGGATCCCACCGCTCGCCACATTTTCCCATATCCACCCCCTTCCGCCTTCCGCAGAGACCGTTCCCTCCTCAACTCCCAGGTTAAGTCATCCCTTCCCACCCAAACCTAATTCTGCTGCTTCATCTTATCTGATTTGAATTTGATTTGGTCACAGGTCACTTGCCCAGTGGACTTTGGGGAGTGTCACTATGTGACCCGCTGAGATACTCAATAGGCAATAGACAATAGGTGCAGGAGTAGGCCATTTGGCCCAACGAGCCAGCACGGCCATTTAATGTGATCATGGCTGATCATCCTCAATCAATACCCCGTTCCTGCCTTTTCCCCATATCCCCTGACTCCACTATTTTTAAGAGCCCGATCTAGCTCTCTCTTGAAAGCATCCAGAGAACCGGCCTCCACCGCCCTCCGAGGCAGATAATTCTACAGACTCACCACTCTCTGTGAGAAAAAGTGTTTCCTCTTCTCCGTTCTAAATGGCTTACTCCTTATTCTTAAAGTGTGGCCCCTGGTTCTGGACTCCCCCAACATCGGGAACATGTTTCCTGCCTCTAGCGTGTCCAAACCCTTAACAATCTTATATGTTTCAATGATATGTCCTCTCATCCTTCTAAACTCCAGAGTATACAAGCCCAGCCGCTCCATTCTCTCAGCATATGACAGTAACGCCATCCCGGGAATTAAACTTGTAAACCTATGCTGCACTCCCTCAATTGCTCCCACACTTATTTATTTTCTCGCTCCTCCGCAAGTCCTTGGTTCACTCGTCCTCTTCTGTGGAATTCTTGTTCATCAGTCACTGAAAGTTAGCATGCAGATACAGCAGGCAGTGAAGAAAGTTAATGGCATGTTGGCCTTCATAACAAGAGGAGTTGAGTATAGGAGCAAAGAGGTCCTTCTGCAGTTGTACAGGGCCCTAGTGAGACCACACCTGGAGTATTGTGTGCAGTTTTGGTCTCCAAATTTGAGGAAGCACATTCTTGCTATTGAGGGAGTGCAGCGTAGGTTAACAAGGTTAATTCCCACGATGGAGAGACTGTCAGATGTTTATAGAAAGGAGCAGCTGGGCTTGTATACATTGGAATTTAGAAGAATGAGAGGAGATCTTATTGAAACATATAAGATTATTAAGGGTTTGGACACGCTAGAGGCAGGAATCATGTTCCCGATGTTGGGGGAGTCCAGAACCAAGGACCACACAGTTCACGAATAAGGGGTAAGCCATTTAGAACGGAGATGAGGAAACGCTATTTCTCACAGAGAGTTGTGAGTCTGTAGAATTCTTTGCCTCAGAGGGCGGTGGAGGCTGGTTCTCTGGGTGCTTTCAAGAGAGAGTTAGATAGGGCTCTTAAAAATAGTGGAGTCAGGGGATATGGGGAGAAGGCAGGAACGGGGTACTGATTGGGGACGGTCAGCCATAATCACAGTGAATGGCGGTGCTGGCTCGAAGGGCCGAATGGCCTCCTGCTGCACCTATTGTCTGTGTTGGCTATGTTTCCCAGCCACAATGAGGCCGGTTCTCTGGACCGTGTGCTGAACCGGGCAGCATCTCTGGAGAGGAGGAATGGGTGGCGTTTCGGGTCGAGACTCTTCAGACTCCGTCTCCACCGGCGGGAGCGTGGGGCTCACTGACCTGTGAATGCTTTTCGCTGCTCCGGTCTCTTCGCCTGTTCGCCCCATCCCGCTGTTGCCCGTGCTCCAGCACGGTCTCCCCGGCGGGACGGCGGTCCCGTTGCCGTGGCAGCTGGATCCCGGCGGGCGGCGGACCCTCCGGCCTCTGCCCCTCCAGCCTCAACTGGGCGGCCCGCAGCTCGCCCAGCTGCTGGCCCAGGCAGGCCAGCAGGGCGTCCTTCTCGTCGATGGCCGCTGCCGCCTGCCGCGACACCGCGTTGATCAATATCTTCCCGTTCAGCTCTTCGGCAGGGCGGCGGGTCTCAGACGCCCTCTCCTGCTCCAAGAACCTGTGCCGCCGATCGGGAAGAGGAGAGATACGGTGGTAAAAGCAAGGGCCCGTTTTTGGAAACCCCCTCAAACACCTCAAGGTGGCGCAGCGGTAGAGTCGCTGCCTCGCAGCACCACAGACCCGGGTTCGATCCCGACTGTCTGTGCGGAGTTTGCACGTTCTCCCCTTGACCGCGTACATTTTCCCCCCGAGATCTTTGGTTTCCTCCCACACTCCAGACGTGCAGGTTTGTAGGTTCATTGGCCTGGTATAAATGTAAATCGGCCGTAGTGTGTGTAGGGATCGATAAACAATAGGTGCAGGAGTAGGCCATTCGACCCTTCGAGCCAGCACCGCCGAAGGGCCCGTTTCCTTGCTGTATCTCTAAACTAAACCTCCCTGCTCTCGCTGTTGCTTTAGTTTGGAGATTTGTAATGTAAACAGACATTCGGTGGATGATGGAGTGAAGTTCAAGAGGTGCATTTAGTCCTGCATGGTATCAATCAGCCATGTGATCATGGCTGATCATCCCCAATCAGTACCCCGTTCCTGCCTTCTCCCCATATCCCCTGACTCCACTATTTTTAAGAGCCCGATCTAGCTCTCTCTTGAAAGCATCCAGATAACCGGCCACAACCGCCCTCCGAGGCAGAATTCCACAGACATACCCACTCTCTGTGAGAAAAAGGGTTTCCTCGTCTCCATTCTAAATGGCTTACTCCTTATTCTTAAACTGTTCTTAAACTGTGTCCCCTGGTTCTGGACTCCCCCAACATCGGGAACATGATGCCAGATCGCTGGTTGGTGCGGACACGGTGGGCCGAAGGGCCCGTTTCCTTGCTGTATCTCTAAACTAAACCTCCCTGCTCTCACTGTTGCTTTAGTTTAGCTTCAGTTTGGAGATTTGTAATGTAAACAGACATTCGGTGGATGATGGAGTGAAGTTCAAGAGGTGCATTTAGTCCTGCATGGTATCAATCTTCCTGAATCATTGCCATACAGCATGGTAACAGGCCCTTCGGCCCAGCTTGCCTATGTCGACCAATGTGCTCCATCTATACTAGTCCCACCTGCCCGCATTTTTGCCAATATCACTCTACAATGCTTCTATTCATGTAGCTGGCCAAATGTCTTTTAAATATCCCTTAAAAAAAGGGCTGGATGGTGGCGCGGCGGTAAATTTGCACCCAGGCACGTGCCGTGAGGGTAGGCAAGGTAGGCACTGACTCATCCACAGCGTTTGTAACACGGGAAGCTCTGTGCAGCCCACGTGCCGTCAGCGCTGCCTGAAGCCGTCAGTTTCAAGCGGGGCTGAAGGCAGCAGAAATTCTGCCTTTGCTGTACTGCGTATGCGCAGCAGTCTACTGATTCTTGGCGGGGTTTTCAAATATGGATTGTCAATATTTTAAGTGTATGTTAGGTGACAAAGAGAGAAGAATGGAGTTTGTGTACCAATAATGTGGTAAGTACATTTTGTGTTCATGTTTTTAAATACTGTATTTCCCGGGGTGTGGGGGTGGGGGGATAGCTCCTTTCACAGCGTTTGGGTAGTCTGGCCCGGGGTAAAGTTGCAGGGAGGGCACGAATGTTATGAATGAGGGGATTGGGATAATGCCACTTGCGACGCTCCTTGCACGGGGGCATGCAATGACACCGCATTGAGGCCGGGGGGGGGGGGGGGGAGAGAGAGAAGTAGCTCGGGTGGCTGAGCGGCCGCCGGGCCGGACAGCAGAACCAGCCGCCACCTTAGCTCCGCCTGCCGGTCCCTGCTCACCTCTGGCAGCTCTCCGTCTAAAAACCTCTCTCCTGCCGCTCGCTGGCCTCACTCATGTCCTTAAATTCCGACAGCGCGATTGAGGTTACTCGGCTGTGCGAATTTAAGGATTTGCAGGAAGCTGCTGACATGAGCGAAGTCGGCGAACGGCAGGTGACAGGTGTTCCGACGGAGAGCACTGCCAAAGGTGAGCGGGCCGGCAGAAGGCGCTGAAGTGGCGGCCAGTTCTGCTGTCGGGTCCCGGTGGCCGCTCGTAGCTCCCCGAGCTGCTTCTATCCCCAGCTACAGTGCGTGGCTTTGCGCCCGGAGAGCTGCGGCAGCGGTGAGTGAGTTATCTCTGGCAGTATCCCTGACACCCTCCTTCTCAACACTCGTGCCCTCCCCACAACTTTACCCCTGGCACAGACTCTCCACACGCTGTGAAAGGAACTGTTCCCCCAATTGGTCTAGGACTAGCAAGCCTTGGGCAAATTGAAATGTCACTGTTTTTTTTTTAAATTTAACGGGGAGAACAATCTGCGCATGCGCGGTTTATATATTTTTTTAAAGCGGACTGAGTGCCTACCCTGAGTAATTACTCACGGCACGTGCCTGGTTGCACCAGAGACCATGGTTCGATCCGGACGACGGGTGCTGCCTGTACGGAGTTTGTACGTTCTCCCCGTCACCTGAGTGGGGTTTCCCCCAGATCTTCCGTTTCCTCCCACACTCCAAAGACGTACAGGTATGTAGGCCGAAGTGTATTTGGGACAAATTATCACAGGGAGTTGTGGAAACGGGCAATGTTGGAACATGGTGTGGGAAGGAACTACAGATGCTGGTTTACACCGAAGATAGACACAAAACGCTGGAGTAACTCAGCAGGACAGGCAGCATCTCTGGAGAGAATGAATGGGTGACGTTTCGGGCCGAGACACTTCTCCAGATGTCACCCATTCCTTCTCTCCAGAGATGCTGCCTGTCCCACTGAGTTACTCCAGCTTTTTGTGTCTATCATCGGTTTAAACCAGCATCTGCAGTTCCTTCCTACATGCAGGTATGGCTTGGCGAATGTGCAAATTGTCCCTAGTGTGTTAAGTGTGCGGGGGTCGCGGGTCGACGTGGACCCGGTGGGTCGAAGGGCCTGTTTCTGCGCTGTATCTCTAAACTAAACGTCATAGTTTCTGCCTCAACTACCTCCCCCCGGCAGACAATAGCTTTTTTTATTAAAGGATCGTGTATCGGCCCTGAGTCAAGAGTTTTTTAGTTTGATATACAAATAACTCTTTGACAGATCAAATATGACCATACATTATAGACAAAAGACAATAATAGGTGCAGGTGTTGGCCATTTTGCCCTTGGAGCCAGCACCGCCATTCAATGTGATCATGGCTGATCATCCCCAATATGTACCCCATTCCTGCCTTCTCCCCATATTATTCTCGGCAGCTCATTCCATGCATCCACCACACTTATAACAATATAACCATATAACAATTACAGCACGGAAACAGGCCTTCTCGGCCCTTCCAGTCAGTGCCGACCATTTATTTCCCTCTAGTCCCATCTACCTGCACTCAGACCATACCCCTCCAATCCATTCCCGTCCATATACCTATCCACTTTACTTTTAAACGTTAAAATCGATCCTGCCTCCAGCACTTCTGCAGGAAGATCATTCCACACAGCCACCACTCTCTGAGTAAAGAAGTTCCCCCTCATGTTACCCCTAAACTTCTGTCCCTTAATTCTCATGTCATGCCCTTCACACTTCCATGTGAAGAGGTCGCCCCTCGGATTCCCATTACACTTTTTCCCCCCTCGCCGTAAACCTGTGTCGAAACATTACCTGGGTTTAATGCAAGCCGTTTCCTCTTCAACTCCTGGGCATCGTCTGCTCGTTTTGACCGGCGTCCTCCTCAGACGTTCATTCTCTTGCCTCAGTTCCAGGATCTCTTTGGTTGCCTTGGACAGAGCAGCCCAGGGGTTTGAGTCCAGCGGTGGCGGGGCGTGGCTTCGACCGCTGAAGTGCGAGGGAGGAATCAGGCTCTGCCCTCCTAAAGATATGAACAGGTTTCCATTAACTCTCGGTGGGCACATCACTAGGACAGCAGAACCTCTTCAACCGTCTCTGAACCTCGGATCAATCGTTTCGCCGAACACCTCCGCTCGGTCCGCAATAACCAATCCGACCTCCCGGTGGCTCAGCACTTCAACTCCCCCTCCCATTCCGTATCCGACCTCTCGGTCCTGGGCCTCCTCCACGGCCAGAGTGAGCAACACCGCAAGTTGGAGGAACAGCACTTCATATTCCGCTTGGGGAGTCTGCATCCTCTGGGCTAAAACATTGAATTTTCTCAATTCTGTTAACCCAGATTGCTTCCTCCCCCTCCCCACCTCTCCCTCAGCCCTCGGGCCCTGGCATTCCTTCTCCATCTTCCCACCCAAGTCGCACTAGCTTCTCATTTTCACACTACAAACAGCTTACAATGGCCTGTTTCCTTTATCATCAATACTTTTTTGCATATCTTTCATTCATTGTTATTTATCTCTCCACATCACCGTCTATATCTCTCGTTTCCCTGATCCCTGACCAGTCTGAAGAAGGGTCTCGACCCGAAACGTCGCCTATCTCCTTCGCTCCTTTGATGCTGCTGCACCCGCTGAGTTTCTCCAGCTTTTTGTGTAACCCTCGGATCAATTAACCTCTGGTGAACTACTCACTGCCCAAAGCATTCAGTTTAGTCAAGTCAAGTCACTTTTATTTATATAGCACATATAAAAAACAACTCTCGTTGGCCAAAGTGCTTTACATTGGTATCAAAGTCAAGTCAAAGTCAAAAGAGTTTATTGTCATGTGTCCCTGACAGGACAATGGAATTATTTCTTTGTTTAGCACAACAGAACATAGTAGGCATTGACTACAAAACAGGTCAGTGTGTCCATAGGGTTGCACAAAAAGCTGGAGAAACTCAGCGGGTGCAGCAGCATCTAAGGAGCGAAGGAGATAGGCGACGTTTCGGGTCGAGACCCTTCTTCAGACTGGTCAGGGATCAGGGAAACGAGAGATATAGACAGTGATGTGGAGAGATAAAGAACAATGAATGAAAGATATGCAAAAAAAGTATCGATGATAAAGGAAACAGGCCATTGTAAGCTGTTTGTAGTGTGAAAATGAGAAGCTAGTGTGACTTGGTTGGGGGAGAGATAGAGAGAGAAGGAATGCCAGGGCCCGAGGGCTGAGGGAGAGGTGGGAAGGGGAGGAGCCAGCCAGGGTTAACAGAATTGAGAAAATTCAATGTTTAAGCCGAGAGGATGCAGACTCCCCAAGCGGAATATGAGGTGCTGTTCCCCCAACTTGCTCCTCCCTCAGTGTGTCCATATACCATTATATGCATAAATACACACATGAATGAATAAATTGATAAAGTGCAAATAATAGATGAAGGGGTATTAATGTTCAGAGTTTTGCCCGAGCCAAGTTTAATAACCTGATGGCTGTGGGGAAGTAGCTATTCCTGAACCTGGTCATTGCAGTCCTCAGGCTCCTGTACCTTCTATCCGAAGGTAGCAGGGAGAGGAGTGTGTGGCCAGGATGGTGTGGGTCCTTGATGATGCTGCCAGCCTTTTTGAGGCAGCGACTGTGATAGATCGTATAAGAATAGTATAACAAACAACAGTGGTTCATAGATTAAATACAAACATCACTACATACATATAGCCCTCGCTCAGAGGACGTCAAGAAAGGCTTGGGAGTAGAGATGAGTTTTTAGTCTCGACTTAAAGGAGTCGATGGAGGGGGCAGTTCTAATGGGAAGAGGGATGCTGTTCCACAGTCTAGGAGCTGCAACCGCAAAGGCCCGGTTGCCCCTTTTAAAGTTTAGGCTTTAAAGGTAGATGAAAATGCTGGAGAAACTCAGCGGGTGAGGCAGCCTCTATGGAGCGAAGGAATAGTCGACATTTCTGGTCGAGACCCTTCTTCAGGCTGATGTAGGGAGTGGGGGGCAATAGACAATAGACAATAGGTGCAGGAGTAGGCATTCAATCCAGCACCACCATTCACTGTGATATTGGCTGATCATCCCCAATCAGTACCCCGTTCCTGCCTTCTCCCCATATTCCCTGACCGCTATTTTCAAGAGCCCTATCTAGCTCTTTCTTGAAAGCATCCAGAGAATCCGCCTCCACCGCCCTCTGAGGCAGAGAATTTCACAGACTCACCACTCTCTGTGAGAAAAAGTGTTTCCTCGTCTCCGTTCTAAATGGCTTACTCCTTATTCTTAAACTGTGGACCCCGGTTCTGCACTCTCCCAACATCAGGAACATGTTTCCTGCCCCTAGCATGTCCAAACCCTTGACGATCTTATATGTTTCAATGAGATCCCCTTGTATGTTTCAATAAGATCCCCTCTCTGGGGCGGGAAGAAGAAGGGAAGAGGCGGAGACAGTGGGCTGTGGGAGAGCTGGGAAGGGGAGGGGAAGGAAGGAGAAAGCAAGGACTACCTGAAATTGGAGGTCAATGTTCATACCGCTGGGGTGTAAACTGCACAAACGAAATATGAGGTGCTGCTCCTCCAATTTGCGGTGGGAGTCACTCTGGCCATGGTGGCCTATTCCTCGCTCCATAGATGCTGCCTCGCCCGCTGAGATTCTCCATCATTTTTGTCTACCTGCGATTGTTCCAGCAGCTGCAGTTCCTTCTTAAACACTAGTTTAGGCTTTAGTTCAGTTTAGTTTAGTTGTTCTAGTTTAGAGATACAGCGCGGAAACAGCATATAAATACCTGCCACAAAATCTAGTCTAAGATTGGATCAAACACAGTTTAATCTATAAGAACTTTACTGCTAAACTAGTGGCTAACGAAAAACCTCACTCAACGTGCCACATGAGCTGTGAGGATATTGGCTTGAACCCTTTGACAATAGACAATAGACAACAGACAATAGGTGCAGGAATAGGCCATTCGGCCCTTCAGGCCAGCACCACCATTCAATGTGATCATGGCTGATCATCCCAAATCAGTACCCCGTTCCGGCCTTCTCCCCATATCCCCTGACTCCGCTATTTTTAAGAGCCCTATCTAGCTCTCTCTTGAAACCTAGGCTCCAAGATGGGATCACGGGGAGAACGAACAAACTCTGTACAGACAACGCCCGTAGTCAGGAACGATTCCTGGTCTCTGGTGCTGTGAGGCCGCAACTCTACTACTGTGCCACTCTTTTTGAATCATGGCCCAAATTTTTTGCAAGCATTTCTCCACACTGGTACTCCCCTAACATTGTTTGATGGTACTTTATTGTCACATGTACCTAGATACAATTAAATTCCTTTTGGTGCATACAGTTCAGGAACAAAAAAAAGTAATATACACAGGCACAATCGCACTGAACTACAAGAGTGATTGTTTACATTAAGACAGTACCCAAGCGTTGCCATGTTTCCGCCGCCATTTTGGGTGATTGCTCGGTTGGCATAGAAACTTAGAAAATAGGTGCAGGAGGAGGCCATTCGGCCCTTCGGGCCAGCAACGCCATTCATTGTGATCATGGCTGATCATCCCCTATCAATTACCCGTACCTGCCTTCTCCCCATATCCCTTGATTCCACCAGCCCCTAGAGCTCTATCCAACTCTCTCTTAAATCCATCCAGTGACTTGGCCTCCACTGCCCTCTGTGGCAGGGAATTCCACAAATTCACAACTCTCTGGGTGAAAACGTTTGTTCTCACCTCAGTCTTAAATGACCTCCCCTTTAATCAAGACCTTCCCTCGTTATCCCAGCCCTCTTTCCCCCTGTTCTTCCCGCCTCCTGCCGACCCATTTCTCCCATTATCCTGCCCCCGCTCCATTCCCCATCCCCTTCTGCCAACATCCTCCCCTCCGGCTTTACGTTTCATTATTCTTCTCTCCCCCTCCTCCGACACTTCTTTCGCCTCCTTTCTCATTTACTCCACCCATCTGCCCACACACACCTCACCTGTACCCACACGTTACCTGAAAGGGCATGTCCTGCCCTCACCTTTCCTCCAGCTCCCCCCCACCCCTTCCCAGTCAGTTCATCCACCCCCCCCCCCCACCACCCCATCCTCCGCAGATGCTGCCTGACCCGCAGCCTTCCTCCCCTCCAGCACATTGTGTTTCACTTAAGATGATTTTTAATTCAAACAATCTTTGTACCGATTTTGCCCCAGAAAGCAGACGGTGGCTCCAGGCCTCTGCCAGGTCCCGGCCTCTCCTCCATCGTCCCGACGATGATGATGTCCCTCTCTTCTTCCTCCGCCTCCTCTCTCTCCCACCTCAAACCAGTGGCAAGCCCTTGTGTCCTTTTCCTCTCCCCACCCCTCCCCCCTCTCCTTCTGCCCTCACTCTCCCCTTCCCTTTCTCCCTTCCCCTCTCTCGCTCTCCCTCCTCCCCTTTTTCTCACTCCCTCCCCCCTATCCCCTCATTCTTCACCTCTCTACCCTCCCCACTCTCTCTATCCCCTCCCCCTCTCTCCTTTCTCTGCTCTCTTCCTCCCCCTCCCCTCCCTCCCTAATCCACCCTCCCCTCTCTTCCTCCCTCTCTCTCCTCTTCCTCCCCCTCCCTCCTCCTCTCTATCCCCTACCCTCTCTCTATCCCCTCCCCTCCCTATCCCCACTCTCCCTTCCACCCCGTCCCCTCCCTCCCCTCTCTTCCTAACTCTCCCTCCCCTCTCTCTTCATCCCTCTCTTCCTCCCTCCTACCTCTCCCTCTAGCTCCCTCCTCCACCACTCTCTCCTCTCCCCCCTTTCCCCTCTCTCTCCTTTCCCCTCTCTCTCCTTCACCCTTCTCTCTCTCTCTCTCCTTTCCGCTTTTCTCTCCACTCTTCTCCCTCTCTCTCCTTCACCCTTCTCTCTCTCCTTCTCTCTTTCCCCTTCTCTCTCTCTCCCTTTTCCCCCTTCTCTCTCTCCCCTTCACCCTTCTCTCTCTCCCTTTTTCCCCTTCTCTCTCTCCTTTTCCCTCTCTCCTTCACCCTTCTCTCTCTCTCCTTCTCTCTTTCCCCTTTCACCTTCTCTCTCTCTCCCTTTTTCCCCCTTCTCTCTCTCCCCTTTTCCCCCCCTTCTCTCTCTCCCTTTTTCCCCCCTTCTCTCTCTCCCCTTTTCCCCCTTCTCTCTCTCCCCTTTTCCCCCTTCTCTCTCTCTCTCCTTTCCCCCTTCTCTCTCTCTCTCTCTCTCCTTTCCCCCTTCTCTCTCTCTCTCTCTCTCCTTTCCCCCTTCTCTCTCTCTCTCTCCTTTTCCCCTTCTCTCTCTCTCTCTCTCCTTTTCCCCCTTCTCTCTCTCTCCCCCCTTTTCCCCTTTCTCTCTCTCTCTCTCTCCTTTTCCCCTTCTCTCTCTCTCCCCCCTTTCCCCCTTCTCTCTCTCTCTCTCTCCTTTTCCCCTTCTCTCTCTCTCTCCCCTTTTCCCCTTCTCTCTCTCTCTCTCCTTTTCCCCTTCTCTCTCTCTCCCCCCTTTCCCCCTTCTCTCTCTCTCTCTCTCCTTTTCCCCTTTCCCCTTCTCTCTCTCTCTCTCTCCTTTTCCCCTTCTCTCTCTCTCTCTCTCTCTCCTTTTCCCCTTCTCTCTCTCTCCCCCCTTTCCCCCTTCTCTCTCTCTCTCTCTCCTTTTCCCCTTTTCCCCTTCTCTCTCTCTCTCTCTCCCCTTTTCCCCTTCTCTCTCTCTCTCTCTCTCTCCTTTTCCCCTTCTCTCTCTCTCTCTCTCCTTTTCCCCTTTCCCCTTCTCTCTCTCTCTCTCTCCTTTTCCCCTTCTCTCTCTTCACTCTGCTCTCTCTCCTTTTCCCCTTCTCTCTCTCTCCCCCTTTTCCCCTTTCTACCTCTCTCCCTCTCCTCCACTTCTCTCTCTCTCTCCTTCCCCCTCTCCTCTCTCCTCTCCCCTCTCTCCACTCTGCTCTCTCCCGCCCCACACCAGCGCCAAGCCCGTGTGCCGCACCGACACCAGTCCGTGCTCCGGCTGGAGAACGCCAGCAGCGACCTCTCGGTCCCACCACCACGATGCCGGCGCTCTCTCAGTGCTCACAGCCCTAAAGTCGCAAAGTGCAGGAACTTTCTCTCTCGCCTCGCCCCCTGCATCCAGGCATTGCTTTGGGCTTTTTGCACTATTATTGTTTGTTTGTTTTTATCTGTATAAATGTTGAAAATAGACACAGAAAGCTGGAGTAGCTCAGCGGGTCGGGCAGCATCGACCCCTTCTTATGACATCTCCCTTCGCTTCAAACCAGCATCTGCAGTTCTTGCCTACACACTATGGTCATGTATATAAATTATACAATATAATTAAAAGCAAACAACATAATAAACCATATAATAAGTTATAATGTATATATAATATATCAGGCTATTAAAGACTCCAATCCCCAAATAAGCTCCGAACTACATAGACTTGGGGCATTATTTTTGTCATCTGGTAGAATCATAGAATCATAGAATCATAGAAAATAGTTGCAGGCGGAGGCCATTCGGCCCTTCGAGCCTGCAACCGCCATTCAATAGGATCATGGCTGATCATCCAACTCAGTATCTGTATTATTCGGTACTATTATTGTTTATTTTATGTCTGGATCTGGATGTAATATGCTGAAAAGCTCTTGGTAGAGCATCACTCAGCACTATGATGGGGTGGAAGATTGCAACCTTCACGTGGTCCGCCCTGTTTCGACGAATGCAATCAACTCGATGTGCACAATCAAATAAGATCAAATAGAACAAGTTGTCCTACAACTTTAGGCTGTGCACACCATACGCAAGAAGAAGAAGAAGCAGCATTATAATAGTGGTGGACATGGTAGTCGAGATGTACATGTATCTGTATGTATAGAACCATAGAAAATAGGTACAGGAGGAGGCCATTCGGCCCTTCGAGCCAGCACCGCCATTCATTGTGATCATGGCTGATCATCCACAATCAATAACCCATGCCTGCCTTCTCACCATATCCCTTGATTCCGCTAGCCCCGAGAGCTCTAACTCTCTTTTAAACTCACCCAGTGGATTGGCCTCCACTGCTTTCTGTGGCATGGAATTCCACAATTTCACAACTCACTGGGTGAAAAGTTTTTTTTCGCATCTCAGTTTTAAATGGCCTCCCCTT
Source organism: Raja brachyura (assembly GCA_963514005.1). Next base: position 3,540 of record CAUPSL010001302.1, on the reverse strand, counting down.
TATTCTTGCTGTGGCTCCCTGGTTCTGGACTCCCCCAACATTGGGAAAAAACAATCCTTGCATCCAGCTAATCCAGTCCTTTTATAATTGTATACATTTCTATAAGATCCCCTCTCATCCTTCTAAATTCCAGTGAATACAAGCCCAGTCTTTCTGCATATGTACAGTGGCTTGCAAAAGTTTTCATACCCCTTGAACCTTTCCACTTTTTGTCACGTTACAACCACAAACGTAAATGTATTTTATTGGGATTTTATGTGATAGACCAACACAAAGTGGCGCATAATTGTGAAGTGGAAGGAAAATGATACATGGTTTTCAAATTTTTTTACAAATAAAAAAACTGAAAAGTGTGGCGTGCAAAAGTATTCAGCCCCCTTCACTCTGATACCCCTAAATAAAATCCAGTGCAACCAATTGCCTTCAGAAGTCACCTAATTAGTAAATAGAGTCCACTTGTGTGTAATTTAATCTCAGTATAAATACAGCTGTTCTGTGAAGGCTTCAGAGGTTTGTTAGAGAACATTAGTGAACAAACAGCATCATGAAGCCCAAGGAACACACTAGACAGGTCAGGGATAAAGTTGTGGAGAAGTTTAAAGCAGGGTTAGGTTATAAAAAATATCCCAAGCTTTGAACATCTCACGGAGCATCTGTCCACAGGACAACTATTAGTCGTGCACTTCCACAAATCGGGCCTTCATGGAAGAGTGGCAAGAAGAAAGCCTTTGTTGAAACAAAGCCATAAGAAGTCCCGTTTGCAGTTTACCACAAGCCATGTGGGGGACACAGCAAACATGTGGAGAAAGGTGCTCTGGTCTGATGAGAACAAAATTGAAGTTTTTGGCCTAAATGCAAAATGCTATGTGTGGCGGAAAACTAAGACTGCACATCACCCTGAACACACCATCCCCACTGTGAAACATGGTGGTGGCAGCATCATGCTGTGGGGATGCTTTTCTTCAGCAGGGACAGGGAAGCTGGTCAGAGTTGATGGGAAGATGGATGGAGCCAAATACAGGACAATCTTGGAAGAAAACCTGTTAGTCTGCAAAAGACTTGAGACTGGGGCGGAGGTTCACCTTCCAGCAGGACAACGACCCTAAACATACAGCCAGAGCTACAATGGAATGGTTTAGATCAAAGCATATTCATGTGTTAGAGTGGCCCAGTCCTAAATCCAATTGAAAATATCTGGCAAGACTTGAAATTTGCTGTTCACAGATGCTCTCCATCCAATCTGACTGAGCTTGAGCCACTTCGCAAAGAACAATGGGCAAAACGTTCAGTCTCTAGATGTGCAAAGCTGGTAGAGACATACCCCAAAAGACTTGCAGCTGTAATTGCAGCGAAAGGTGGTTCTACAAATTATTGACTCAGGGGGGCTGAATACTTTTGCACGCCACACTTTTCAGTTTTTTATTTGTAATAAAATTTGGAAACCATGTATCATTTTCCTTCCACTTCACAATTATGCACCACTTTGTGTTGGTCTATCACATAAAATCCGAATAAAATACATTTACGTTTGTGGTTGTAACGTGACAAAATGTGGAAAAGTTCAAGGGGTATAAAAACTTTTGCAAGCCACTGTATATATAATATTAATCGCCATCCTGGGGATTAACCCTGTGAACCTACGCTCTATTGCCTCAATCACAAGGATGTCCTTCCTCAAATTATGAGACCAAAACTGCACACAATATTCCAGATGTGGTCTCACCAGGGCCTTGTACAACTGCAGAAGGACCTCTTTACTCCTATACTCAAATCCTCTCGTTATGAAGGCAACATAAATGTGTAATTGTGTTTTTATATGTATATACATGCAAATACTGAATATTGTTTTTCTCGTTTATTATGTTGTTTACAGAGTAGCGAATAGACAATAGGTGCAGGAGTAGGCCATTCGGTACCTCGTTCCTCCCTTCTCCCCATATCCCCTGACTCCGCTATCTTCAAGAGCCCCATCTAACTCTCTCTTGAAAGCATCCAGAGTACCGGCCTCCACCGCCCTCTGAGGCAGAGAATTCCACAGACTCACAACCCTCTGTGTAAAAATGTGTTTTCTCATCTCCGTTCTAAATGGCTTACCCCTTATTCTTAAACTGTGGCCCCTGGTTCTGGACTCCCCCCAACATCGGGAACATGTTTCCTGCCTCTAGCGTGTCCAAACCCTTAACAATCTTGTATGTTTCAATAAGATCCCCTCTTGTCCTTCTAAACTCCAGAGTATACAAGCCCAGCCGCTCCATTCTCTCAGCATATGACAGTCCCGCCATCACGGAAATTTACCTCGTGAACCTACGCTGCACTCCCTCAATAGCAATAATTTCCTTCCTCAAATTTGGGGTCCAAAACTGCACACAATACTCCAGGTGTGGTCTCACTCCCCCAACATAGAAACATAGACAATAGGTGCAGGAGTAGGCCATTTGGCCCTTCGAGCCTGCACCGCCATTCAATATGATCATGGCTGATCATCCAACTCAGTATCCCGTACCTGCCTTCTCTCCATACACCCTGATTACTTTAGCCACAAGGGCCACATCTAACTCCCTCTTAAATATAGCCAATGGACTGGCCTCAACTACCTTCTGTGGCAGAGAATTCCAAAGACTCACCACTCTCCGTGTGAAAAATGTTTTCCTCATCTCGGTCCTAAAGTCAAGTCAAAAGTCAAACAAACTTTATTGTCATTTAGAAATACATTGATATATGCAGTTCCAAATGAAATTTCGTTGAATTTGGCTCCCTGTGCAACACGATAAATTAACAGAAGGATAGGCATGGATAAAATGGATAAAAAGGATAAAAGGATAAATAGACAATGGTGGCAGCCCATTACATGGCATTCAGGAGTCTGATGGCTCGTGGGAAGAAGCTGTTGCAGAACCTTGATGTTCTGCTCCTTATGCTGCGATATATTTTTCCCGAGGGCAGCAGAGTGTACAGACCGTGATGGAGATGTGTGGGGTCTTTCATAATACTGCTGGCCTTAGACACACAACGTTTGGGTCGCAATATCCCCAATTGAGGGGAGAGAGGTCCCGATGATTTTTTCCGCTGTCCTCACCACTCTCTGCTAAAGGAATTCCCCCTTATCCTTAAACTGTGTCCCCTCGAGCATCGAGTACTATATTTACATATTCTGTTGGAGGAGAGAGAGGGGAGGGAGAGGGAGAGGAGAAATGAACTAATTTGTTCATGTGTGGCAGATCAGATGACAATGAAGCACTCATGAGCCTGGATGGAGCCTTGGGCACAGCAGCTGCTGACAGCTCTGCCTGGCGCCCATGGTCACGTCCGCCAGCATCAAAGATGGCGCCCCCTCCGCCGGGTGCCCTCAGGTCGCCGACACGCATGCGCGGGGCGTGAGATCTCGCGAGCCCGCCGGCCCGCCCGCCCGCCGGCCGGCAGCCGCAGCGCGCCAATTTTCAAAGGCGATTTCCTGTAAACAGAAGGAGAGCGAGCGGGCGAGCGCGGGAGTTGCTGCCACTGTCGTCCAGGGGAGCGAGCGCCGCGCCTGGTCCTCCGGTG